>JBANCY010000019.1:26991-120303 GCA_037040045.1 Phorticella flavipennis
AGAGCTACCAAATTTGGTATATAGCTGCGTGTCTGTCTATAAGTCTGTCTGCCCAACTGTCCTCAAAGAACTCAGAAGCTATAAGAGCTAAGGACATGAAATTTGGTCCATGGAAGCCTGTCTAGTTATATGTATCTCTGGCCAACTATTTGTGCAGATCTCAAACACTATAAAAGCTAAAGCTAGCCCTGATACTATTTGAAAGTGGGTGTAAGAGGTAGAGGCAATCCCCTGTTTGTTCTGTTCAAACCCATCGATCTCAGTGCCCTTAAGAGCTAGAGTTACCAAATTTGGTATATAGCTGCGTGTCTGTCTATAAGTCTGTCTGCCCAACTGTCCTCAAAGAACTCAGAAACTATAAGAGCTAAGGACATGAAATTTGGTCCATGGAAGCTTGTCTAGTTATATGTATCTCTGGCCAACTATCTGTGCAGATCTCAAACACTATAAAAGCTAAAGCTAGCCCTGATACTATTTGAAAGTGGGAGAAAGGGGTAGAGGCAATCCCCTGTTTGTTCTGTTCAAAGCCATCGATCTCAGTGCCCTTAAGAGCTAGATCTACCAAATTTGGTATATAGCTGCGTGTCTGTCTATAAGTCTGTCTGCCCAACTGTCCTCAAAGAACTCAGAAACTATAAGAGTTAAGGACATGAAATTTGGTATATAGTCGCCAGTCTGTCTCTATGTTCCTCTGTCAAACAGAGATCTCAGATCTCAAAGACTATAAGAGCTAAAGCTATTCGTTTGGGAGAGTAGTGAATTTGTAGCTTAAATACCCTGATCCCATTTGAAAGTGGGTGAAAGAGGTATAGGAGGCTATTCCGGACCCCTGTTTGTGTTTAAACCCATCGATCTCAGTGCCCTTAAGAGCTAGAGTTACCAAATTTGGTATATAGCTGTCTATAGGCTTATCTGCCCAACTTTCTTGATATAATTCAGAGACTATAGGAGTCAGATACATGCAATTTGGCATATAAACGTCTGTCTATCTCTATGTTCCTCTGCCAAACAGTGATCTCAAACACTACAAAAGCTAAAGCTATACGTTTGGGAGAGCAGGGACCTTAAAGTCCCAGGGTAATTTAAATACCCTTATCCTATTTGAAAGTGGTTCCAATAGGCAGAGGACATTATTCAGACTCATAAATTAAGTAAATCCCTCAACAGACTTCTGTTTCTGTTAGTATGTACCCATCAATCTCAGTTCCCATAAGAGCTAGAGTTAACAAATTTGGTATATGGGCGCGTGTCTATCTGTATATTCTTCTGTTCAGCTCTCTGCATAAATCTCATAGTCCATAAGAGATACAGCTGGTAAATGTTAATTAAATTGTATATTATAAAGGGTCGCCAGAGGAACTGAGGTCTTCAGGAAGACTATGACAAGTCATGCTCCTCAAGTCGTTATATGAGGTTCGTTTGCAACACGTTATTGGGATTGATCATCCAGTTTACCTTCGTCAATTAACTGCTTAAGGAGATAGTCTATATAAGACCGAAACCATAGTATCTTGTCGATAGTCATACGAGGATGAATTGGTCTCCTTTTAGGCCAAATAATTGTTGGGGTCTCAGCACGTCTCAAAGTGTAGTTGACCGCTGCCATCTTCTAATGAAATTCACTTCAAATTCCTTTTGCCAAGCAAACTGGTTTCAAATACCAAAAAGTAAGCTTCAAAGCCGCAATTTTTGAGCTAGCGCTATCAAATTTAGTATCTCTATTCAAAATTGTATTATAGACATATTCCGTGAATTTCATAACAATCGCAAAGTAAACACAGAAGTTATGCATAAAGAAACGAGTCTGATTCATAACCTTTGAGCTCAGCTGGTCAACAATTTTCCAGTTTAATTTAACTTAATATTTTCTTTCCTTCCCTCCCATCCCTAATATAAAATGAAATAACTAAATATTTATAATAATTTCTGTAACTCAAAACCTTTTGTTTATCACATAAAACTGTCATTGGGTGCGTCCATAAATCATTATTATTATTATTATAATGCCGATAGATCTCTTGAGTTTGCCACAAAACTGACACGACAACAGCCTGGCACATAAATCAAACACCAGCGCACGGGCTGACCCCTAGGGAACATCTACTTCTTATCGTAGAGTCTATACCCCGCTCTAAACCTGCTCTATGGCAAGTGCAGCCTCCAATTCATAACAATTAAACGAAACAAAAGTCGCAATCTTCTTATTTTGTTTTTTTGGGGGGAAGAAATTAAGAGATGCGTCTAATCAACGGCAACGTCGGGGGCCAATGGGTTCAGCTTGTGTCTGGGGGAAAGCAGAGTTGTCGCATAACCAGGCCACTTATCAGGCAGGCACTTGCCTCATTTGAACCTGCCACAAAATGTGGAAATAAAATAAACATAGAATCAATGTTGACAGCTGCCGGGGGTTGTCCCCCCATGTCTGTTGCTTATCACGGAGATAAGCTTTGTGCAGGGCAACCCTGGTTGGGGATTTTTAATATGCTGACACATTTTGGCACTGTTGAAGTCAATGACAAAGGAAGAGTTGGTATAAAATAAGAGTTGCCGGCCTGATTTTTTACTATACCAAATTTTTCATAGAACAGGGTTACCATCTTAGAGTTATGTCATAATTTTCGGTAGAAAACTGACGCCCGGCGCTACAGTTATTGTCTGAATATTGAGAAAAAATTTGGTTTTGTTACTGAAAAACAGGGTTGTCACCACAATTTTTAGCAAAAATTTGTTTTTCGTGCTCGAAAACAGGGTTACCACCTTTAAGTATTGCCACATTTTTCTGTTTGAATTTTTGGAAACAATTAGGTTTTGTTATTAAAAAAAACAGAGTTACCAGCCGAGACAAAAAAACAGGGTTGTCAACTGTTGAAAACATTTTCTATCAAAAAGTTGTTTTCTTGCATAAATTTGGCTAGGGGTAAAGTTAATATATTTTGTTAGTCAGCTAAATTATATATTAATAGGGTTGTTGCGGACAAAACAGGGTTGCCAACAGCCAGAAAATTAACATAAGTTGCTGTTACATATATACTTAGTGTTGTTTGTTTGAAATTGAGCTGATCTTTGGCAGGGTTTTTGTAGGTAAAAATTGTGCCAGGGTTGTCAACTGCATTCAAAAAATAAAGAATAAAACAATATTTCTATGCAAATTTCTCAATTTTCTAATTGCTTAGCTACAAATCTTAGGCTACTTTGCTATTTTTCTAAGAGAATATTATGTATAGGGTATTTCAAATTCGTTGTGTTATCGAGAGGGTTTCCCTTTCCTCTTGTTACACACATTTTACGATAATTTAGCGCCCAAATTGTAATTACATGGATTTTGATTTATATATTGAATGGGATTTATGACTCTGTTGATTTGTGTGTAGCACAGTGTAGGGTATTGAAGGGGCAGGGGTAGTACTGGAGAGAAAGAGAGAGGGGAGAAAGATACTTGAGTTTTTGGGAAACTGGAATTCCCACACAGAGCGACAGCTGAGCACTCAATCCTAGCGCCAGCACGAAACAGGATTTGTAGGCGTCTTAGGGATTACGGCAGGAAGGGAGGGAGGGAGGCAGGGTTCGGTGGGTTCGGCGGGGTGCCTCGACTCGGTGTTTCTCGGCCGGGCTTAATGACATGGCCATTCATTTTGAGCCACAACGAGAGCTGTGTTTGGGCTGGTGGGCGTTGCCGCTAACTGACAACAGGGTAGCCCGACGCTCCGCTCCTCTTCGCAGGGTTCAGGGACATGTTGTATACCCTCGGTCGGTCGGTCGGGAGGGAGGGAGGGAGGGGCAGTCGAAGGCAAACAACGGTCAGTTATGCCATCATAAATTGTTTTATTATTATATAGACTTGAGATATGGCACGCATATATGTGGGGATATATATATATATATATAGAACCGCTGTCAGTTTATTGGTTTAACTAATTTGAGCTCGTTGTGTGTAGCCCCTATAAACATATATATCTATATATCTATCTGCACCTTGTCTGAGCCCAGTCTGAGCCGAGGAGCTGGGTAATTAGCGTTTATAATGCAGCTGCCGTTACTGTCTTCTCGGCCTTCTCAGTCTTCTCGGTCTTCTCTCAGCGCCACAACTGCAACTCACGAATTTGTCAAATAAATTTTAGCAAACAACAGCTAAAACAGGCACGACTAGCAGCTACCCTGCAAATTAGAACATAGACTTTTGGTCTACTTTTGTTTAAGCTGCCTATTTCTAGCTTTTTTTTGTTTTTATAGCTTATTTATAGCCTTTAAAAGCCAAACTAACGTTCAGCTCTGTCTTTAGCGATAGTTTTGTAATTTGAACTCTATTAGCCTTGGCTTTAGCCATAGTTTTGTCCAAGTTCTGTCTATGAATTACCTGGTTTTGACTTGTTTAGTTCGCTGTGCTGCGGAATTTATAGCTTTTTTCTGTGTTCCAAGCTGTCATTTGCCAAACTATCGCCAGTACGTTTCTTTAACGATGTTTTTGCCTCACTTCTGATTTAAATTTGCTTCCTTTAGGTTTCTCTAGTTCTGAATTTATAGCTTTTACTGACACTTTAGCAGTTTTGTGTCTACAGTTTCCCTTCGGCAACCCATAGTCCATACGATAGTCTAGCGATAGTTTTGGTAACTCTTGTCTATAATTTGCCTCGTTTTGGCTTACTTAATTGATTTTTTTATGGCATTTTAACTTCTTCTGCAGCTTTGTTTGTTTCTGCTGCTCACATTTGGGAAAACTGTCTTCCATACGATAGCTTAGCGATAGTATTTGAGTCTCCTGGTTATAATTTTGCCTCGTTTTGGCAAACATAGTTGATTTTTCTACTGCATTCATAGGCTTTTCTGCAGCTTTGTTTGTATTTACATCATAACTATCGCACTTACGATAGTTTAGCGATAGATTTGCCTTAGCTTAGTCTGTAGATTTTGTCTAAAAGTAAACTCTTTGGCTTAGTTCTTAAATTTAAGCCCCTTTTGTAGCTTATTTTCAGCTTCTTCTATTATTGGGCATGCAGACAGGTTTTTGTCGCCAAACTATCGCTAGAAAAAGGCTTTAGCGATACATTGCTTTAGTGTCAACTTCTAATAACCTTCTGGACTCTTGTCAGGCTATGATTTCTCAGGGATTTTGGACTGTTTTAACACTCCTTCGAGGCTATATTATAACTATCGTGCAGATGTGTCTTTAGCGATAGTTATCAATTAATTTTGAATGCAAATTATTTGGTCTACACTCTTTTTTTTTTTACACATTTGTTGCTTTAATATTATTCATAAGTAAAGCCTGTGAATTGTCGGGTTCTACTGAAGCTCCCTCGACCTGAACAGGACTTACAACCCTTAAGTACAGGGTATGAGTCCTGCTTAAAAATGTATGGAAAAAAAACGCAAAAGAAATTTGCATGCAATTGCAATTCAATAAAATTCAATAAAATTCAAATTAAATGCCAACGATGGATGAGGATGTTGAGAGATGGCAATGATGATGATGATGATGATGGCGATGGGGATGTTGTTCTTGGGGTTCTTATTGGGGGAACACAGCTGTAAAAGCGGTGTTTGCCCTTGTAATGCAATAGCTGTGCCGCCTGTTCAATATGCACCCTTTGCGACGGTAGTTTGTTTTGTTATTGACTTATCGATAGTTATCGAAATGCAATGCCCTCCACACTAAACAAATGTGTTGACAAAAACCCAAAGATTAAAAGACAAAACCTTAAAAACTCGACAACAATTTTGTTGTCACAAAGGCGAACTGTCAACAGACAACGTTGTGCGCGTTGTTCATGTTGTTGTTGTTCACGTTGTTGTTGTTCACGTTGTTGTTGCTGCTGTTGACAACCTTTTGACGTTACCTTTTGGGCAGGTGCTACTTTAATCCCCGCGCTTGTTGACAAACTGCAGCAGCGGCAGCGGCAGCGGCAGAGACAGCAGACGCCACCAGGCAAATAGTTGTAGGAGCCGCAAGGAGCCGCCAGGAGCCGCCGCTGCCACTTGGTGGCTTGGCCTTTGTTATACACACACACTGGCACAACCTCATCGATTCATCCAAAAATCATCAGCTGTTGACGTCTGCGGCTGCCGCCGTCTGCATCTTCGCTCCATTCTCTTCCTCTGCCTTTTCCTCTTCCATCTTTCTCCTTGTTTCTTCCATGTTCTTCGACCGCCTCCGATTGACTCGTCCAGATAATACTTTGACAATTGACAATTGACGCTTCCCATGCCTCCACAGCGCGCCGTTGCGCCACTTCGATTTGCCACACGGCGGTAACAGGTGCAGCCGCCACATGTGGCAACGTTTTGTTGCCGCGCTGATAACAAGCCCCTGTCCTTAGCCTAGATAAGCCTCGTTTGTGAAGAGCAGCAGTGTCACATTTATTAAGTCCCCGAATTTCTGACATTTTGTGTCTTGGAGTTGGCCTTACCTTTGGGGTACCCCAAGTGGGCAATTTCTTCTCAATTTTCAGTTTATCTTATTGACTTTGGAAGTTTCTAAGACTTTCTGGACTTTAGAAGATGCTTCTTCTGGTTTCTTCAGTCGTCAGCCCGAGAAGGGGGAACATTTTCTATTTCAGATATGCTAGCTAAACCATTATCATCATCATACTTTGTCTTTCGCTTCGATTTGATTTGGGTTCAGCAAGCTCTTCCTTAACTTTCGGTACTCCAAGTAGGTAGCATATGCCTAACTAAGAAAAATCTTAGACTTTCTGGACTTTAGAAGTTGCTCAATATTTTCTGCTATAAATTATTCTTCTTGGTTCTTCAGTCTGTTTAACAGTCCAAGAAGAGGGGACATTTTCGATTCTAGATATGTTGTCTTTCACTTCGATTTGGGTCAATAAGCTCTTCCTTAGCAGCATACAAAAGACTCTTATAATCTCATAGATCGACGCAATCATAGGAATAGGAACGGTAAACTGCTAGATGGTCCGCACTTTCATATCATTTCCCCATTGATGCTCTATATGTAACTGCTGTGATTTGAAAAGTTTTGACCATCAAAATTTATAATAGCTCCTAATTTATCGCCCTATATACTTCAAAAATGTTTGCTATCAAAATTTTGTATAGTTCCCAATTTACCAGCTGAAAACCTTGACAAGTTTTTCCAAGAAAATGTTATATAACTTCTAATATACCGCCCGATACAAGTTTTTATTATCAAAATTTGCTATAATTCCCAATTCATTGCCTGATATCTTACATAGGATTTTACTATCTAAATTCCCAATTCATTGTCCGATATCTTACGCAATGTTTTACTATCAAAGTTCCCAATTCATTACCTGATATACATAGAAGATTTTACCATCAAAATTTGTAGTTTATTGCCTAACTATCTAACTATCCAAATTCCCATTTCATCGCCTGATAACTGTGAAAAGTTTATACCATAAAAATTTGTTATAATTCCCAGCTCGGCCTGAAACTCCTTCAGATGATTTACTATCTCACAATCACAATTCATCGCCTGATATCATCACTTTCAATCACCCCTGTCTACATCTATTGGTACTACCAGTTCTTTAAATGCGACCTTCGTATCGAATTGATACCAAAAAAAAAAAAAATCCCTCAAAATTTTTACCACATCTCACTTGCGCTTCCCTAGACAAAGTCACTCACGACTCTCGCCCAGCAGATACATTTCTCCCAATTCGGTTGACATTATTTTGCCACCCTAGCGGTATTTCGGGTCACAAACTCCGAATAAAAATAATTTCCCTTAATGTTTTGCGCCTATTACGTAAGACAGGCAGCGTTTTGGCCCACGTCGGGGTTTCCTTTGGGTTCTTTATCAGTCCGGGCCCGTCGGCCTTATCCGTAGGTACGTCAAATGGGCCCAAAATGCCAATTACAACTCAATCGTTGAACATTTATGTATTTCATTTCGAGCCGGGCCCATCAGCACTCGATCCGAGCGAGGGCTAATTGATTAGCCATTAACCTCAATAGGTACTACCCGAGGACGGAGGGCAGGCGTACGGGGCACGGGGCACTTCAGGGCCAGGGCGACACCTTAACAAGCTGCACACACACACACACACAGGAGGAGTGCAGGAGAGCAGGAGGCGACTCGGCTTAATTAGGCTTAATTATGGGCTCAGGGTTTTCTGTGTGTGTGTTTTTCTCCTCTCTTCGTTTCATTTCAGAAAAAAAGAAAAGGAAATGTGCTCTCGGGGTTCGAAGCGAAGAACTGTGGAAGAACAGTCTTCCAGTGCCCAGTTGCAAGTAGCCTGGCAAACACTTTCAAGCCACATTAACAGCTCGTTGTTGTTTGTTATTGCCGGGCAATAAAATCCGCCAGCGGTCAGAGCCGGACGGACAGACGGACGGACGGATGGAGAAACAGACGGACGGACAGTCGAACAGTCAGACATCAGCAGAAAGAGAGAGTGTCAGCATACACTTTGAAAAATATTGTATAGATCCATTATTATTATTATATGGCCATAAAAACCCTATCGGGTCAAAGCCTGAAGCACTATTTTCCTTTATTTCTGCGTCCTTCACTGAAGGATTTCAAGTCCTACGCCACAACCTAGTTTTTCTGGGAGGATCACGCCTATTGACATGAGCGTGATTCGAACTCGCACCTCTTGTTTGGCGGAACAGTTCGCTATCCACTGGTCCACCGAGGCCCTTAATGAATGGACCCCTAACAAACCCATTTCTGTCGAAAAATTGAAAATTTCTACCCAAAGGTTAAAGCTCGTCGAAATGAAGAAGTGTGTTGCATTTGGACTAGAACATGTTTTACTTATTATATCAGTTTAATGCACTTCTCTGTGCTTTTTACAGATCTTACAAGCTTCAACTAAGCTTTTGTTTATAATTCACAACTTGTTAGCTCAAGCAAAGTGCCAAAATGTTCTACTTTGGACAGTTGTTATGTTGTAATGCTACAATTTGCACAGTTCTATTGGCTTTGGGTTATAACATCAAGCTTTTTCAGTTGATCGAAAGCTTTAAGCTGTTGGTTATTCTGGAGTTATGAGAGCAACATCGTCAAATTTTGTGAAAACAGACGATTTCAGAGACGTTCTGCGGGCATTAGAGCAAGCGTAGAGCTTTTTCCAGCTGACTTAAACCTTCAACTAAGCTTTAAGCTGTTGGCTGAACATTTTTTCCCTTGTCATTCATTAGAACAATAGAGTGAGCTTTGTTAATGCCTACGACTTAATTGAAGATCAGCAGACATTAGAGCCTAGAAAGTAGCTTTTTTATGCGCTGAAAAGCTCTTTAATATATAGCATATAGCTTATAATTCACAAGCTGTTAATACAGCTGTCTAGCTAAGCTTTAAGCTGTGAGCTTATAATGCACAAGCTCTTAGATCTTAAGAAAGGACCAGAAGGCAGATGAGCCAAACCAGTTTCTTTATGCCCTGAAAGCTCTAGTTTAGCTTGTAACTTTAAATTCACAAGCTGTTAGGTTGGCTTATACTCATATTATAGTTTCAGTCAACATTTCTAGCTTAACCTAACTTTCTAGAAGCTTAAAAGCTGTGTATTTGCAATAAGCTTACTGGAAGAACATGAGATCTCCAGCTCAGCTTTCCAAGTGATTAATTCAAGCTTTTAATTGATTGAAAGCTTTAGCTAACTTTCTGGAAACTTAAAAGTGCTAATATGTAAAATATGTACAATCAGCTTACTGAAAGCACCTTAGAGCTTCAGCTGAGCTTTGTGCTGTTTTCTGCTTATAATTCGCAACTTGTTATTTATGCCAATTGATTTGGCTTAATTTGTTTGTTTTCGGCGAGTGTATAAGGAAATTGAATTAGCTTTAACGCGGTCAAATAATTTGTGTGTGTGTGTGTGCGAGTGTGTGTGAGTGTGTGTGTGGGGCCCCCATTGGCAGTGGCCCCCGGTTTTTGCGAGTCGTTGGCCAAAACAAACAACGTTTTGGTCAAAAGGTGCAAGTTTTACACGTAACGATTTGCACGATGCCCTCGCAGAAGGCAACGCAGGCGGCCAACAGCAGCAGTTGAAGACCCAGAAGAAGCAGAGGCAGCAGCAGAAGAAGAGGCAGCGCCAGAAGAGGCAGCGCCAGAAGAAGCCCAAAGTGCCTGGGCTACACAGCTGCAGCTACCACAAGTTGCAACAGCAAACGAGAGCAAATCGTTTTGTTGTCGAGCACACACGACTTTGGAGAGTCAGCAACAGCAGGGTATACCGCGGGGAGGAGGAGGAGTGTGGCAAGAAGGGGGGGGGGGGGAAGGAGTACCAGGCTAAGGCGAAGGCGCAGCTCCCAATGCCCTGCTGCCCCTTGAGCTGGCGTCCAAAGGCTGCCTCCTCAGGCTCCTCGGTGAGTTGTGTGTTGCGCGTGTGGTGGGCCGATTTGTTGCTGTGGTTGTTGTTGTTGTTGCTGTTGTGGGGCCCCAAGAAGACGCGACTTTTGGCTCCAGTTGTTGGCTTTGGTTTTGGCTGTTTTTTCGATTTGCTTTTCTTTTTTCGCTTGGGGCCAGGCCATGGCGCGTCTTCGGTCTGCAGTCTCTCTTGGCCATGGCCATAACAAGCTGCCAACAACTGGCGCCAAGTGCTCAATAATGTTAACGAGCTATTCAGTTAAGACAACCCAAAAAACAACAACAACAACAACAACAACCATAGCAACAAAAATGAAGCCAAAGCCAAAGAAACGCAGTCCAAAAAGCCAGAAAGAATCCATGCAACACAGCGCCTAGGCCTTGGCCCAAACGTGCCACAGTCCTGCTTCTTCAGCTTCAACTTCTCCTGCTTCTTTTCCTGCTTCTTCTTCTGCTTCTTCTACTCCTTCGTCTTCGTCTTCGTCTTCTGCTGCTCCCATCGTGTTGTCTGCTCCTCCGGCTCCTCCGGCTCCTCCGGCTTTGGCTACAGCAAATAAAAAATAATTTGCAGTCGAAAAAGGCAAACTCCGAAGACGTGGGCTGTGCGCTGCCTCCTCCACGCTTCGCATTCTCCACACATTCCACCAATAGCCCCACCTGCCTCCTGTCCCCTGCCCCCTTTCGCAGCATTCGTTCCTGCCACTTGCTGCGGGCACTGTCCAAGAGTTTGGCCTGGCCAACTCTAAATAGAAACATCGCCAGTTGCCACAGCTGGCGCTCCGAAGGGGGGCGCCATCTTCTAAATATTATCCAAAATTTGGCTCTTTTTTGGCTGAGAACTTCAACTGAAACCAAGCTAAATATTTAGTACAATATTATTGATCTTTGTTTAGACTTGGTTTTGTTGCTAAAGTGTTTTTTCATGCTTTTCAAGAACAGCCTTGTCTTTTGGCTATTTTATAGCTAAAAACTTTAAATTTGTGAAGAAAATGTATGTTTACAGTGTTTCAGCTAATTTCATGGTTTATAAGCAAATGTTCTATAAACCACTATTTATGTATAATAACTATTTCAAGCTAAAGATCGTAAAGCTTGAGTTACAGGATTCGAACAATACTAGAACTTATAGGAGTACATTTCTAAGAATTGTAGCCGTTTTTGATGCAGTTATATGGAACAGGTACATTTTCTAAGTTCTTAGCTTCAAGGTTCGAACCTATGGGAAGTAAAAATGAAATTCCTACGTTTCGCAACAGTTTTAGATACAATTCTAGCAATGTAACAGTGTAATAACTTTTTACAGCTGAAGTTTCTAAGGTAGAGTTCCAGGGTTTGAAACTCTAGTAGGTATAGAGGTAAATTTCTACGATTTGTGATAGTTTTAGACTTTTAATAACTATTTGCAGCTAAATTTTCTAATGGTTAAATCGAGGGTTCGAACACCGGCGAGTATCTGGGTCGTTTCCCAAGGAAGCTTTAGGGTGTACAGAGTTAAATTTCAACGATTTGTGGTAGTACTAGAGGGAGTTGAACCATATTTCAATGTTTTTAAAGCTTTGAGATGATGCTTTTAGTGGTTAAGTTACAGGGTTCGATACCCATTAATACTTATAAAGGCAAATTTCTACGATTAGTGATTGTTTTTGAAGCAGTTGAGGCATTTTTGAGTTTAGTTGAAGCTTTTAGTTGATGTTTCTAGTAAGGTAGTTCTGGGGTTCGACGCACATTAGCACTTGATTTGTGAGCATTTGTTTGCCTTAAATGATCTGAGTTGATGTTTTTAGCAGGGTAGTTCTGGGGTTCGAATCCTATTGATAGTTCTATGTGATAGTTCTACAAATAATTGTTTGCCTTAAATGATCTGAGTTGATGTTTCTAGTGGCTGACTTACGTGGTTCGAGCACTACAAAGGCTGTCCTTATGGACTGTTGAACTCCTTATATAGACCTTATAACCCCCTCTGTGGCACGCCGCTGTGTGCTCGAAAAAAGCAACGTTTGAGGCGAGTTCGTCAGTTGTTGGTTTTTGGTCGTTTAGGCCCCAGTCAGACATCAGTCAGCTTGTTAGCTCTTGTTTGGGGGCCACTCTTTTGTTGGTTTTATCAAAATGCAGGGCGCAGCTGATGATGATCTGTGAACATGAACAAGACGTTCGTTAAATTTGATTCATGAGTCGGACAGAGAGTCGAGAGTCCGGGAGTCCAGGCGCAGGCACAGGCTGGGTCTGAGGCGCCTCGCAACTTGTGGTCGGTCGGCTGGGTCGGCTGGGTCGGTCTGTCCAAGGGTCCCGGAGTCCGCAGCGATTGAGTGATTGCTACTTAAACTTATAATTTTCCATATTTGTGCTGCGAGAGGGTGCCAAGCCCAGGGTTAGAGCCTGGATGGACCATGGATGTTACCTGGAGATGCGGAGATCGACTGTGTGTGTGTGTGTGTGCTTCATGTAATTTTCGAGTTTGCACATTGCCACCAACATGGTCATGGTACGGGGCAACGTGGCTGTGGGCTAATCAAGCCGGAGCTTGGAACGGCGGATTCGTTGGCCTGGTCCAGTGAGAGCCAATTTGAATTTCGAGCTGAAACAATTTGCGGCTTGGCGCCACTTGATAACCTGGTCCCGACTCGTCGTTGACTGCTGCTGCTGCTGCTGCTGCTGCTCCGTCCGCCGGACTGGTTCCTCTCGCTTGTGTTTGCTTTTTGATAATGATGATGATGATGATTGTCTACCTCGGAGTCAGTCCCCCAGCCCCTCAGCTCCTCTGTCCCTCTGTCCCTCTGCCTGTCCAGCTGTCCTACTGTGCGCCGGTGGCCCCTCCTGAGAAAACTGCAGCATGCAACGTTTAGGCTTTATGCCGCGCTGATTAATGTTTTATTTGATTACACGGCCAAAATGACTTGTGCCTCCATCGCATTCCCACACACACACTACCCCTCTCTTTCTTTATATATCAGTATATATCTATCTATCTCTCTCTCCTCGACTCACATACCAAATTTTGTTCTTTTATTGCAGACAAATGTTTCCGCAAATGAAATTTCGTGTTTCGGGCCTCGATGCGAAGGCTAAATATATATTGCTACTGGATATCGTTGCGGCTGATGATTATCGTTATAAATTTCATAATAGGTAAGCATTTTTCAATCCAATAATTCATAATTATTATCATTATCATTATCATTATTATTATTATTATACCAAAACCATCCCTCTCTCTTTCCAAACAGTCGCTGGATGGTCGCCGGTAAAGCGGATCCGGAAATGCCAAAACGCATGTACATACATCCAGATTCGCCCACAACGGGTGAGCAATGGATGCAAAAAGTTGTTTCATTTCACAAATTAAAATTGACCAACAATATTAGTGATAAACATGGATTTGTAAGTACTGTACGTCTTCTTTGTTTACCGCATTAATTATTTAAGCCATTCTTATAAATGATGATCCAAACGTAAATCGCATAGAACCCAAAACGCAACTATGGAAGGCGGCAAAACTTGTACAAGGTATAAACGGTGTGCATATTTTTTCAATTCGGAGTCATTCGGAGTGTGTATGAAAGTATTTCTGGCATAATTCAAAGATCTATAAGAGTTCTAAGTGTCTTTTGGGATGAAATATTTAATATATGGTGTAATTTCGGCTCATTAGGAGTGATTCGGAGTCATTCGGAGTGTGTATGAAAGATCTATAAGAGTTCTAAGTGTCCTTTGGGATGAAATATTTAATATTTGGTGTAATTTCGGCTCATTAGGAGTGATTCGGAGTCATTCGGAGTGTGTATGAAAGTGTTTCTGGCATTATTCAGAGATCTATAAGAGTTCTAAGTGTGTTTTGGGATGAGATATATCATAAGCGGTGTAATTTCGGCTCATTAGGAATGATTCGGAGTCATTCGGAGTGTGTATGAAAGTGTTTCTGGCATTATTCAGAGATCTATAAGAGTTCTAAGTGTCTTTTGGGATGAAATATTTAATATTTGGTGTAATTTCGGCTCATTAGAAGTGTTTCGGAGTCATTCGAAGTGTGTATGAAAGATCTATAAGAGTTCCAAGTGTCTTTTGGGATGAAATATTTAATATTTGGTGTAATTTCGGCTCATTAGGAGTGATTCGGAGTCATTCGGAGTGTGTATGAAAGTGTTTCTGGCATTATTCAGAGATCTATATGAGTTCTAAGTGTCTTTTGGGATTAAATATTTAATATTTGGTGTAATTTCGGCTCATTAGGAGTGATTCGGAGTCATTCGAAGTGTGTATGAAAGTTTTTCTCGCATTATTCAGAGATCTATAAGAGTTCTAAGTGTCTGTTGGGGTCAGATATATCATATTCGTAGTTTTTTTTGCTCATTAGGAATGATTCGGAGTCATTTGAAGTTAGTATAGTATATATTGAATATATTGAGACTTTTGGAGGGATTCGGAATCATTTGAAGTTAGCATACAAATAATTTTCTTATTAATCAAGGCCCTGCAGGCATTGAAGTGAAATTTTGAGTCATTTGTGTAGATTTACACTATGAATCTGAAATATGAAAAGTCTTTAGGTCTTTTCAGCTTTCAATCTGATATTGCAATTTTTAAGGGTAAAGTAGAAATTGGAGTTATGCGATTTCGGCGTAAATTTAGCTTTGAAAGTTTTTTTTTATGGTATGGCTTTTGCGCTCAAATTAAATTAAGTTCGAAGTAATTTTCAAGCTAAATTTTATAGCCAAACTATGTGAGGTTAGTGTCGGTTAGTTTCGGAGTTGAGTGTCTTTTAATAATAGTTTCAAAGAGAGTTAAGTGCCAGAGACCCATTTCCGTTGACAATAAATAGAACTAGCGCTGGCAGCCATTTGGCGTGCAATAAAAAACGGCACATTATTATGGCGATACGCGATGGATCGGGAGACGATCGGGAGACGATTGGGAGACGATCGGGAACTCGTCACCGTCACAGGGTGCTATGATAGATTGCGGAAGCGACGTGGTCCGTGGTCGGGTCGTCGTGTCGTCGGCTGCTGATTAAAACTTCAAAGCGTGTGCGCTGTATCTATAGCTATATCTGGCAGGCAAACATATATCAAAATGGGAGCCAGCACTTGGAAGCTGTGTCGGGAGCCGTACGGGAGCTGTACGGTTGCTCCGCGATGGTAGCGGGCAGCTAACACTCTACGGATCCCTGCTCGGGCGCCACAAGCTTATCAATGCAAATTTTCACGATGCGTTGCATTGAACACTTTGAAGTATGTGCTGGAATCGGTAGGGGGAACTGAGAGACTGGGAGATTGGGAGATTGGGAGACTGGGCACTGGGGATCTTGAGGTCTGTGGACTGTGGTCTTATCTAAAACTTCTCACACGCAGCCAAAGACGACGGATACGACGGAGGCGACGTTCTCCGAGACGATGACAACAAGTTGCAGTGGGCGATCGCGAGCGCCAAAACAAATTGTCGGCTTTGGCTTTTGCATTTGTCCAAGGCCGCTGCTTTTGAACTTTACCGCCGCCGATCGCGTAAATTTCATCAACTTTTTTTCTTATTCTTCCAATTTTTTTTTTTTTGTATATATATAGTTTTTTATTACCTCGTATTGATCGAAGCGTTGCTATTTGCCCACCCGTTGCGATTTGCCTCTCGGACTCAACGCTGGCGGGCGCCATGCAATTCTTCTCGTTCGCCCCGTCTCTGTTGCGCACGCTATAGCCGTCTCTTTCGCCCGATTCTTTGGGCCTCTTTTGCATGCCAAGTCATAAATCGCGCACGGAACAAGCTGCGCCTCGGACAGCCATAAGGGCAACATATACAGCTCCAGCTCCAGCTCCAGCTCCAGCTCCAAGCTCCTAACTCCAGCTCCTCCTTTGTCTCCGGAGCCGCCGTCTTCTGCGTGTCTCCTTGTTGTCGCCAGTCCGCCACCTTCCTGGAACCCTCCCTCCCTCTCTCTCTCTCTCTCTCGATATATATGCGTGGGGGCCTCCGCCTCGGCCTCCGCTAAGTAGCCTGTGTTGGCCATTAATTTCGCTTAGTTCAAACGCCGTTTGCCGACATGGAGCGCTGCGTGTGGTTCTTCCTCTCCTTAAACCTTCCAATAACTTTGGGCTATGGGGGCTATGTCTCCTGTCTTCCTGCCGCCTCTTCTGTAACTCGTGTACCACAGGAAAACAGAAAAAAAAGCTATATACATATACCCGAAGCACACGTCAGCTGTTGTCGCTCTCAACTGCCCACGGTTAACGCCCATTTTTTTCCTTTTCTTTTTTTTTTTTCTTCTTCTCGAAATCTATAATTTAACACTTTTTTGCGGTCTCTAAAAATCGACCCTGAGGTTTCCGTTCGGGCCTTACGGGTTGACAATTTTCTATCTAACTGCCAACTGGCAACTGCCTCTGGCTGGCTGCGTGTCAAAACAACAGTAAGTCGTTGTCGATAACACCCCGACGGCCCGTTGCAACCTCTAACCTCTCCGCCTGCCCCATGCCACCTCGATCCCCCCGTGTAACTGCAACACGCGTACCGCCTCTCGACAAGCCTCTAATTGTATAGACAACAGTCTATCCAGAGCAATGCCTTTGCCTTGCATGCTTATTTGTTGTACTCCCATTTTCCCCATTCCCCCGCCTCGTATTTCGTTCGTACATTGAAATGCACTTAACTCTGTAACGGTAAATATACCTATATATAACCTGAAAAAAATATACATCCAGTAAAATCTTAAAATATCAAATACAATGCCAAATTTTGCTTGGTTTTTGACAGTTTAATGCTATTTAAACAAAATCTAGCTATTTTCTAGCGAAACTAACTATGATAACTCAGCTTCTAGCCTTGAGATTTTTATGAAACTTGGCAGGAATGTGTCTAAGGACTGTAGCAATTGTTCTATATGCAAACGAAATAAATCGTAGCATTATAAACCATAACTCTACGAGATATGTATTCTATAAATGCAAAATATAGTAACATTTATGCATAGACTCTTATATTTCTCTACAACAGGCTGAAAAATGTTATAAAGTCTAAAATTTTCTTTAAATTTTGGTTATTTATGCCATTTAAACCATATCTAGCCTTTTTTTTTCAACTTAACTATAAGAACTCAGCTTCGACCTATGATATTTGTATGAAATTTAGCAGCATCTTTGTTTAGGGTTCTAGCAATTATTATATATACAAAGGATGCAGAACAGAGTATTATAAACCACAGTTGTGTGAGAAATGTAGTTTATAAATAGGGAAAATTTAGTAAAATTGCTAAGTAGATTCTTATAATTTTCTGCAACAGGCTAGAAAATATTATAATGTTCTGAATTTCGTCTGAATTTTGGTTATTTATGCTATTTTGGACATATCTAGCCAATTTTTATCGACTATACTATGATAACTTAGCTTCTGGCTTTACAATTTTTATGAAATTCGGTATAGTTACTACTGAGGTTTAAAGATGGACAATCAAGCCTATTTTAGCCAAATTTTTAGGTTTTATTTAATAAATATTGTATTTCAAAAGGTGTTAGAACAAGGCCGTGTGAAGCGAAGTATTGAATAATAGATCTGCTCAACATTTGTCATTGCTTTTCTACCTTACATAACAATGTCAAGCCTATTTTAGCCAAATTTTTAGCTTTTATTTAACAAATATTGTTTTTTAAAGCGTGTTAGAATAAGGTCGTGTTAAGTGAGGATTAAAGTAGCCTATTATGTTTGGGAATAGTTAACTTTTATTGCCTTTTTAAAGAGCATTGAATATTTTGCAGCAGTTTCAAGTAGTCAAGTAGTCGTCCATAGTCCCGCCATAGCAGCCAGCTTCTGTTTATCAGCGCTCTAAGTGAGTTTATTATAAAAACGCGCGCGTTTAAAAACGCGTCGTTTGGACTTCGGCTTGTGTTTTCGTTGTGTGTGCGTGTGTTTGTCTACCCTGTCGGCCATGTTGCATGCAGTTCGCAACCCTAAAAACTGAAATTATTGAAACGTTGCATGTTCCTTCAGTTTTGTGTTGTTGTTTTGTGCCCTTGCGTCGGGCGGGGTGGTTCTGGAACATGCCCCTCCATTGCCCGAGTGGCCACTCGATGCGAAAATTTTTGTGATTTGTCTGAGGTGTTGCCGTATGCGTTTAATTGAGACGAGGATGCAGGACGAGGAGGAGTAGAAGCGGGATGAGGAGGAGCAGCAGGAGGAATAGCAGGGACAGGATGAGGAGTAGCAGAAGCAGGACATGGTCGTCGTCAAGTGGCCCAGAGTAGAGGACACAGAGACTCGTATGGGATTCGTATGGGACTCGTATGGGACTGGCATTAGTTGCAATCATAGTTCAAAGCATAGTTGGACTCTGGTGACCATTGAGGCATGCAACGAGTGCCACTTGCCACTTTGCCACTCGCCGCTTGCCGTGCGGCGCTTTGTACCTTTTTTCGCCGGAGACCCGGAGACGAAATCAAGTAAAGTGGAACTGAAGTTCACATTTCCTTGCCTTGTCGTGTCTTTAAACGTAAATCAAATTAATTGAAGCACATATATAATATACCCTATATATACATCCCGGCTCCAGCCCTGCTGACACATGTCCTTTTGGCAGTGTTCCCTTGGTCCTTTTACCCCCATTTGTGTCTTGAAACAATTCGCTTAGAAAATCAAAGGCGGCAACAACTTCTACCCAGTCCACAGCACAATGTGTGGGTTATATATACCCGCACTATACATATATAGTTAGCTATATCTTATGTCTATATATATATATATATACATATAGGGCCAATTTTGTCTGTCATAGCCAGGCGCAGGTAGTCAAACTGATGTCTTGCCCCAAGTGCAACAACAACAAGAAAAAAAAAGCTAAGAAAAGGGAAGTTAAAAGGTTGCTTTGAAGTTGACAGCAGACAAAACCAAAGCCAGAAACCGGAGAAACTAGAAACCCGTAAAACCCTTTTTGGCTCGTGGTCAAAAGCAGCAACTCAATTTGTGCCCTGATTGCCCAAATATTAACTGCCAACAAAATATCAGAATTCAAATATATTTGCCGCGATTTTCAAGCTGCGGCTTGATTGAAATTGACACAAGCCAAGGAAATTGGTTGAAAACCCGCTAGTTTTTGGTTGGGTCTTTAAGAGGTTGCCTGGACTCTGTACTCAAGATCTTTAGTTTTGTAAAACTTGGTCTAAGTTGCTTTGACTTTGGTTAAACTTAAAGCTGTTTTTAGCAGTTCAAGCTAAAAATTCTGAAACATTTCTTGAAATTTTGACTTACAACTGAAGCTACATGCTGTTCCTGTTCCTGTTCCATGATATGATTTTTATATCGTATATTTTTGAACTATATATCTGAGCGTTTGTCTAAAATGTTAAGCGAGTTATTCTCTTTGCTTCTGAAGCTATAACCTTAAACTAACCGGATATTATTATTTCAGCTCTTGAAAGGAACATATTTTTTAGCATTTTCCTATTGTTTTTTCAAGAAACTTTCAGGATTTCATTCTTTTGTTCTCAAATTGTAAATTTTATACCATTTTTTTCACTTTTTATACTAATTTCGAAAAAAATAGTATCTTTACTTTGTCCGAAATGTAAGGAAACGTCGTAGACCCTCAATAGTTATAGTCAGAATGGTCAGGAGGACGAAAGAAATCGTTTGAGCCATGTCCGTCTGTCCGTCCGTCTGTAAACTAGTCGCTTAGTTTTTAAGCTATTGTATTGAAACTTGGCACATAGCCCTCTTTTGTTATCCATCAGCACCTTTGTCGGAACCCACCAGATCCAATCACTGCATTATATAGCTGCCATATAACCATAAATCGGTTTTGCCCACATTTCCCATATTTTCAAACCTACTGGACTGATAGCTTAAATTTTTCCAATATTTGTTATTATCTATCGCTATACCAAATTTTAGAAGGATCGGACTACTATTTTGCTCATATTTCCCATGTTTTCCAACGTATTGCACTGAAAGCTTACATACTTCCAAGATTCATTATTCAACGTATTGGACTGAAAGTTCACATCTTTCCAAGATTCGTTATTATCTAGCGCTAGCTTCAAGAAGAATATAAAATCTTCGGTGCGCTTTTCGGCATATTATCATTTGACTTGGGAGTACATTTTCTAGCATTTTTCGTATTCTTTGGTCAAAAAAATGGAAAATAATGAAGACTTTTGCGTGTGTGGCAAGGTCAGGGGTCAGGAACTGTGCTAGGAATAGTTTGAGAAGAAGAAAAAATGAAATGTGCAACCAATTAGAGGTTGCAAACTGGCAGCAACTTGCAGCATGAGCAACTTGCAACAGCTGGCAAAAAGCAAGACGGCGGCGGCACTCGAGGCGATGCGATGCGAGGCACTGTCTGCGGTTACAGCAGGCGTTGCCCGGGACAAAAAGGATGCGCATTGCATCCTGCCACACGGCTGTTGCCACAGACTGTTGCCTAATCTGCCGCAACAGCAACGGCAACAACAACAACAAAAAGAACTTGATCGCAAACTGATAGCCAATGGGTTTTTGAGTTTATTTATTGTAGCCAAGCTGCAGATACCCTTTGCACTCGCCACATCCATTCAACAACGGCTGCTGCTGCTGCTGCTGCCGCTGCCATGATGTATGTCTGCAACAGCTACCCCTACCCCTAGCCGCGGCACTACCCCTACCCCGAACCCTCCTAACTACTTGCCACTGGGTGCGTGCCTCATTCAATGTCATGATATACACACAGATAGCAGACGCCGCAGCGCCGCAATTGATGGCATTAGGCATTAGATAAGAAATCAGACATTTATAGACCGAAGAGACTAACAGACCGACCGACCGACCTATAGACAGACCAACAGACGGACGGATGGACAGATAGAGCATGGTTGGCTGCACGACGCACACATATCTTTTGCACTATCATCGAAATAGCTTAGTCTTGCCCCGCGCACAGGGTTGCTCCGGCCTCTCGAGGGTTGCACTATTATTTTTGCCATTCGAAGAGCTCTTCGGAAATGCATGAGAAATTTGGCACACTTAATGCCAGAGAGCAAGAGAGTTCCCAAAGAGTTTTTCATATTTTCAAAAAAAAAAAATAAGGAAGGAAGGGTAATTTTCTGGCTTAAGACGCAGTTAGACGTGCCCCAGAGGGTTGCTTAGCCCAAAGATATTACGGGTTATTACGTATTACGGGTCTAAGGCCTTGCTTTCAAGAAAATATGGCGAATTTTTTAAATGAAATACAAAACATTCCAAATATTTATGAAAAAGAAGCAAATATTATTTATTTGAAATATTTCGAGAACTAATTTTCGATATCAAACGCATTCTTATGGAACTCAAAGAGTTAACTTCAAGTCTTATATACAGTTTTGGGATAGGACTGAAATATGCGTTTTATTTTCCTAAATTTTTTCTATAAATATACGTATACATTTAGAGTAATGCTCTTTAAATCGTAATCTATCCAATTCCTAAAATTTAGCAGACTTTAACAAAACCCAAAAACTTTTTTGTCAGCTTTCCGACTGAGTTGCTTAATGAAAGTTTCCTCCTCTCTATTTCACTTCTCTTGTCGGGACTGGTCGAATCCTGTCACTATATCATACAGCTGTCGGACAACCAAATGTTAGTTTTGCCCAAATTTACCATACTTTTCAAGCTATTGCCTTTAAATTTTACATATATTAAACTTTCTCTATTATTTTTGGTTCCACCAAATTTCAAAAGTGTCGGATTACTAGATCATCCCGCTGCAAGGTTACTGAAAATTAGTTTTGCTCACAATCAGCGTGTTTTTTATGCTATTGCATTTAATTTTTACACAAACTTAATATACTTTATTATCTAGTGCTATAACAAATTTCAAAAGAATCCGACTAATATATCATTTAGCTGTCATATAACCAAAAGTTAATTTTGGCGAAATTTTCCATGTTTTTCAAGCTATTGCAATTAAATTTCATAAACACTTCAGATACTTTATAATCTATCAATATATCAAATTTCAAACAGATCGGATTACTATATCTAATAGCTCCCATGTAATTGAAATGGAATTATGCCAAAATTTCCCATGTTTTTCAAGCTATTGCATATAAATTTTACATACACATAAATTACTTTATTACCTAGTACTATACCAAATTTCACAGGGATCGTATCACTTTATCATATAGTTTAGGTATACTTCCTTAATTATTTATTTATGACAAAATTTAAATTTCACAAACAGTTCAGTTACTTTATTAGCTAGTACTATAACAAATTTCAAAAAAATGCGACCACTATATCATCTAGCTGCCATATAACCGAAAGTTAGTTTTGCCAAAATTTCCCATGTTTTCCATTCTACTGCATTTAAATTTTACATACCCATAAATTACGTTATTATCTATGACTATACCAAATTTCACAGGGATCCGACCAC
Source organism: Phorticella flavipennis (assembly GCA_037040045.1). Classification (NCBI taxonomy): domain Eukaryota; kingdom Metazoa; phylum Arthropoda; class Insecta; order Diptera; family Drosophilidae; genus Phorticella; species Phorticella flavipennis. Next base: position 49,647 of record JBANCY010000019.1, read on the forward strand.
TAAATCATATAGTTTAGGCCTCCTTTCTTAGTTATTTGCTTATCATTGGGCCCACTCAATGGTCAAGTGTTAACCTCAATTGGGTACATGTAGATAAAAGCAAATGCCTTTCGGATATGCCACGAGGACATCTGTCAGCCGCTATGCGTGGTATATTTGCATATATATATAGAAATATATAACTGAAAAATTGTAGAAAATATGAGCTGTGGAGCTGACGTGACCAGCGGTACTTAAGAGTTGCTTGGCACCACCTAAAAAAGCCGCACTCGAACCGGGAATGGAAATGAAATTTGTTGGTGCCAAAACTTGAAGTATTTAGTTTTTGTTTTTTGAAGCTTTGGTTTTTTTTTTTCGGGTCCCACTTTGGGTGGGGCGTTGAAACTAATTAACATATTTAATGTTTTTGGCACGTTGCGTTTTTTTTCCCCCAAAATTTTCGGGCAGCCCAGCCCAGTTCAGGCCAGTTCAGGTTAGCTCCTGACCCTGGCGCCAGTGCGTCCTATATATTAGGCTAGTTAAAATCTAATAAAAACCTGAGCATGCCTCATAAATTTCCAGCCACATAAAGAGCCACCGAGTGGTGCCGGGGGAGGGCTTAAGCACCTAATGGCAAACGCGCTTTTATGTTAAATTAAACTCGGCTACTGTGCGACACCCTCTTTTTAACCACTGTGCGGCAGTGGGAGTGGATGAGGGGTGTTGGGATATTGTAGGGTTGGGGAGGGTTAGGGCCAGGTATTGCCACATTTTTGACTTAATTTCAAATGTTGTGCCACGTTGACGAGGTGGCAACTACACGTTGTCGCTGAGGTGCGACAAAATATCACAAATAAAAATACCTTTTATGTATTTTGGAATTTTTTAATATTCAAATGAAGTTGGCGACGTCAAAAAAAGGAAAAACGAAGAGGAAGAGGAAGAGGGAGAAAAATAATATATAAGAAAGCCAAAGTATGCAAGAGCATGCCTGAGATGCACCAGACTCAAGCTTAGACTAGATGATACCCTCGAAGGCAAGGCAAAGTCAAGCAATGGTCTTGTAAGGAAGCCTTGTTGCTTCCCAAATTTCATTCCAAAACTTCATATTTTCTTCGCTTTCTCAGCACACGAAACTACCCCTTGCTTTCACCTACAGGGTATGCCAAAAAACAATTGCATGGCGCGACTCAAGTTTCATATAAAACATAAAAAACCATCTAGAAAAAGTCTACGGTATTTGGCACAAAATCGTGGGCTGCTTTTGATTTATTTTCAGGCTAGAAAATTGCAAGCCAAACATGCGGCAAGCTTAAAGCTGCTGTACTCGAAAAGCTTGGCTAGAAAAACAGCTTTTTTGACATAAAGTTAAAGCTAGACCTAAAGTTGTGTTTAAGACGAAGCAAAAGTTGATCTAAAACCGACTTGTAGCTAGTTACAAGTATTTAGTACTAAGCTAAAGCACATTGGGATTGGAATAAGAAGCTTTTATGTATCTTGGCTTTACGAACAGCTTTTGTATCACAACCTGAAGGAAAGGAATACATATTTTTTATGTTTAAGGGTAACGAAAGATGATAAATGTAGATGATCAAATTGTAGTTTTTAGTATTTAGAATTAAGCTGAAGCTGATAGAGATAAGAAGAAGTAGCTTTATATTTTTATATTGACTCTATGAACAGCTTTTATGATATGAAATTTAAGGTAATGCTAGAGTTATGTTTAAGGCGGGCTGAAATTGATATAAAACCCAACTGGAAAATATTTAGGGTTCAGCTAAAGCTCATTCGGATGAGAAGAAGAAGCTTCTATGTGTAACTTGTCTTGTAAAGCATAAAACTAAAGAGAGAGCTAGAATTATGCTTAAGACGGACAAAAATTAATATAAAAACCGAATTGTATTTCGAATTCTGCCAAAGCTCTTGGCGTTTAGAAGAAGCTTTTCTGTAACAGTGAAGTGAAAGTGTCCGTTGAAAGCTTGGGGAGTAACTTAAAGCTGCTAATAACGTCCTACCTACCTAAGTATCTACTCCATTGTAGATAGTTTGGTAGCTAAAGCTCTTAGATAAGCTTCAAACTAGGAGCTTAAACTAACCAATTATCTATAGAGTGAACGCTTCGAAGAAGTTTCGAGTAGAAGCTCAAACTACACTAAGCTCCTGACTGATACATCAAAGCTTCTTCTTCGTCTTAAATCAAACAACTTTAAGCAAATAAACATTTGTTGATTAAAGCTTAAAGTTCATTAAATCTACAAAATAAAGCTAAAATAGAACAGAGGTTGAAAATGTATATAAAGTTTTTAAGAAGTGGCAAACAAATAAACGAAAAGCTGTGATTTTTAAGAAAACGATAAGTAGCTTTGAAAGCTGCAAAGCTGCTGAAAACAAGCCAAAAGCTCTGAGCAAAGCACAAAAGGCAAAACTAAGGCAGAACCAGAGACAAAGGGAAAGTCAATTAGCTTAGACTGTGAGAGCAGGCGAATTAGCAGGAAAGATGTCAACCGCAAAGCAGGCAGATGTCAAGTGAATTGAGGGATATATGTATATATGTATACCCTATAGAGACAGAGTTAGAGAGGGGCTACAAGCAGAAGGATTTGCTTTGTTCGGGCATAGGAAATGGCTGGGAACAAAAGATGCGCACAAAATAATTGCAAAGTCAGGGCAAAATGAGGCTGAGTCCGAGGGGCAGGGGCAGGGACAGGGTCTCTAATGATCAGCCGATGATTGTTAATACCAAAAATGGTGATTAGAGAGGAGAATGAAAGTAGAATAGAGGCAAAGGAGGGTAGAGAAAAGATGAAAGATGATAGAAAGATAGAAGACAATTTGTCAGTCAGACGCAGAGCTCGGTTCGGGGTTCGGGGTTGCGGGGCAAGGCAGATCAAAGTGGCGATTAGTGGTTGCATAAACAAGATTAAACGCCCCTTTTTGCTGGTTGCGCCCACTTTTCCTCTACTTTTCCCATTGTTTTGGGCTTGAAATCTATACTCGAGGGTTTTACGGGATGATCCTGCAACGGCGCAAAAGACGCATCCTGCAACAGGATATCTCAGTGTCTAACAACATAATTAAGGAGCAGAAGATGAGGTAGAAGAAGAAGAAGAAGAATAGATAGAAGAAGAAGCAGCAGGGGTAGCTGAAGTGGAAGAAGAGCGGCGTTGTCTCTCAAAGAGGGTTGCGCCTTGACTTGGATTTGATCAGCTTAGTCTGAGAGGCGACCCCCCTAGCCCGTACTTATTGCGCATACGCCGCATTTGACAGGCAGTTTGGGGGGGTTCGGTCCTTAGCTACCCTGCAGCGCAGCAGCCACAGCCGTCACCCGGCGGCTGCCACAAAATGCGGCACACACGCTTTGTGTGTTGCATGTCTAAACAAATGCTTAGAAATCGAGGCCGACGACAGCTGAAGACAAATTTATTATAAGCGCCGCCCGACGGTGCCCAGGACAATGCCTCTCCGTCCGCCCGTCCGCCACGTCCGTCTGTCTGCCACGTCTTGCTTGCCTCACACAATGTGCCACAGCACACATGCTGTGCTTCTTAACTCAATCCCCAAGACTGCTGCATACCCTGTACATATAAACTTGTCCATTTTTTTTAGCTGTTTAAAAGCTTAGACTGCGCTTTTCATCAAATTATAGGGTAAATGTGTCTGTCTGCCACGTCTTGCTTGCCGCACACATGCTGTGCTTCTTAACTCAATCCCCAAGACTGCTGCATACCCTGTACATATAAACTAGGCCATTTTTTTTAGCTGTTTAACAGCTTAGACTGCGCTTTTCATCAAATTACTGGGTATTTGTGTCTGTCTGCCATGTCTTGCTTGCCGCACACATGCTGTGCTTCTTAACTCAATCCCCAAGACTGCTGCATACCCTGTACATATAAACTTGTCAATTTTTCTAGCTGTTTAACAGCTTAGACTGCTCTTTTTGGAAAATTACAGGGTATTTATGCGATTAAGTTGTACAAAAAAGTGCGCATAAAATGAGCAGCAGCTGCTGCTGCTGTAACATGAGTTACACCCACACATAATCCCCCCCAATCCCCAGCACACAAAGACCGCACCACGCCCCCTTTGCCCCAAAACAACGCCCCCGCCGACTGTGCAAATCATCTTCGAGCAGCTCTTTTGTTGTTGCCTTTGTTATTTCTCCATTGTTGCCAAAAACCCAGCTAAAACCCATTTGTAGAGTGGGCTTACAATTGACTCCATGTATATATCTGGATATATGTATATATCTATAGTATATATCTAGCTGTTCCATTAGCCCAATGCAAATAGGAGAGTCGTCGCTCTATCGTAAAAGAGACAAGCTTGACTTGAATTTCGGAGTTCATCGCATTGAAACGGAAGTGCAATATTTGCTGGCAGCGCCAAATGCAAATAGATTTCTAAACGCATTTGTTTTGGGAACGAAACACAAACAGCCCGACAAACCAAACCGAAAACTACACTATATCCACGCCGAGGGTATATTGGCTATGACAGGCGCCTTGACAGTTGACAGAAATAGGCATTTTCATAGACTTAACACTGTGTAAATGGCATTTGGAGTTAGTTTATAACCTTTTTTTTGACAATTTGAAACAGTGGAATGGCACACAATGTCTCTCCATACACTATATGCACGCCGAGGGTATATTAGCTATGACAGGCGCCTTGACAGTTGACTGTAAAAGGTTTGTATGGAGTGTAAATGGCATTTGGAGTTAGTTTATAACCTTTTTTTGACAATTTGAAACAGTGGAATGGCACACAATGGCTCTCCATACCGCTGTACCACTCGACTATTCCATAAAATATAACAATTTGTAGTTGTAACCAAACTTTATGCTCTTTTTTTGGCTACAATGAGCACTTTGACCCATTTTAAGCAATTTGAAACAGTGGAATGAAACATTGTTTTAAGAGTTATTTCTCTCCGTTTGTTGATATGTTTCATATTTTATGTTCAAATTTGAAGTTTTCAAAAAGAAGTTTTAAAACTAAACTATAAAAATTTTATGTAATTTTCGACATTTTTTATTAAATGGATTATGTTATAGCACATGTTGAGGGTAGGGAGCTAAGGAAATGGGATACTTTTACTTTGGGTCTCAAAGCTGAAGTCAAATTTGTCATAATTTTTGGAACAACAAGCTGAACAAGTGGAGGAGGTCATACCTTGGGCTCTCCGAACAATTAACACTCAGACATCGGACTAAAAAGATAGAAAAAATAATGCCAAAAAAAAAAAGTATGAAAACATCTTTTGTAATTTGAAAAAGCAATATTTTTGGCTTTCCGAAGAGTTGACTCTCGCGTTGAAGTTGGAAAGGAATTAAGTATATCATATCTATACCCAAAGCATTGAGAGAAGTTGTTTGAAAGTTATATGGTGGTGCGATTGGGTCGATTATGTCAAAAATAGGGAAAACCAATGATTTGTGTAAGATAACTTTCGTGTTTATAGATCGATTCTATTTGAATTTGGCGTAATGGTAGATAATGATATAATATCGGTGTATATTAAATATAATTGCATTGTCTTGAAAATCCTAAGAAATATGAGCAAATTTGCAATACAGTTTTCTAAAAACTATATGATATAGTGGGGTCTCGGTGAACCAGTAGATAGCGCACTGCGCCGCCAAACAATAGCTGCGAGTTCAAATCCCACTCCTAGAAAAAGTAGGTTGTGGCGTAGGATTTGAAATCTACCCGAGTAAAAGAAGTTCTTCAGTGAAGGAAGTAGAAATAAAGACAAATAGTGCTTCATGCTTTGACCAGATAGGGTTGTTATGGCCATGTAATAATAAAAATAATATGATATAGTAGTGTGATTGGGTTGGTTATGTCAAAAATGGTTAGGAAAGAAAGGTCAAGTGTGCATAGTGGGACAGATAGAGGGTCGGACATGCCATGATATATCTTTTAATCAGCTGTAGATGCTGAGGTTAAATTTTGTACAGCATAAGCCCAGTTTGTAGTGTATATGAAATTCGTTGTTTGGCTTTCTACAAATTTGCCTTATTCTTTTTTTGGATGTTTTTCCTTTTTGGTAATAGGCTTTGGGTCTGGTCGGCCGACGCGATTGTTTACCCGAAACATTTCGTGTGTTGTTGTGGGCTGAGCAAATATGCCAAGCGCCACTTGTCGTCCATTGGGCATTGGGCACTGGGTATTGTCTTCATTCCGGCCGGAGCGAGGCGGACCCGGAGACGTCGGGCCGGCATTATCGCGGGACGCCTAAGTCTTAGGTGACAGTTAAACACCTCAAATAAGCTACCACATTTCGCTGGCGTTGATTACATTTACATTTACATTAACATTAACATTTACATTTACATTTACATTAACATTTACATTTACTTAACAAACCCCAGACGGTGTTTCGTTGCCCAAAACACACAGTTGGGTCGGCCGATAGACCCCGCGTTATACGTAGACCCACCGACAGACCCTCTGATTAATCTCTAGCGCCGGCTCTCTTTCCCTCTCCCTCTCTTTCTGCCACTTGTTTGTATTTGCTTTTGTTTCTATTTGCACTCCCCGTCTCTCTCTGTCCCTCCCCGTGCATCTCTTCCTCTTCCCCTTCCGCTCTCTTTGCTTTGGGTCTCTTATCTTCCAGAAAGATAAGCCTCTAAAACTCTATTTGCTCGACACAGTCCCAGCATCTGGATCTCTTTATTGTCTTCGACTGGCGCCTAAAAGCTAATCAGCAGCTAACTAACTGTATTTGGGGGCTTCACTTGCTTCCTGTCCCCCCACACACCACACCCCTTACCCCAGTCTCAGCCTGTTCTCCAAATTCCCCAACTTTATGTTTCTTATCAACATCGGGCATATCTTTTGTCTCATTTTCATATTGGCAATCGTTTTGTTTATCTGAAAATTTTTATATTTAACATCAGAAAACTAGTTTCATGTGCTTTGGCTAACGAAAGTAGCTGAAAATTAAGCCAAAAACTCGGGGAATTAACCTGGGTACATCTGACAGTTCATGAGGGGGCCTCATGACCCATAGAAAGCAATGAAATCATCGTTTCTTGGCTCAAGTGAGCTTTTCCAATTAGCATATGCTGTCATATGATAAGTGTGCTTTCAAGTACCTTAAAAGCTTCAAGCCAAAAGCTCGGGGAATTAACCTGGGTACATCTGATAGTTCATGAGGGCCTCATAAGGTCATAGAAACCAATGAAATCCAAATTTCTTCGCTCAAGTGAGCTTTTCAGTTTATCATATAATTGTTAATGTGCTTTCAAGCACTTTAAAAGCTTTTAGACTTCGTATGAATTCATTTCCAACAACACTGCTTCTTTTTCTAGCTTATAACTAATTTCTTAGCTGATAAGCTGATAAGCTTTTATACATATAAATATATAGCATCCTCATTACTTCACTCAAATGAACTTTCATACTATTATACACTTTTCTGTGAGCTTTCAGGTGAAGCCGCCTTTAGGGATTTTCAAGAAGCTTTTTGCCAAAAAAAACAGAATTTTTGCCCGAAAATCTGCTTGTATATTATATAAAAATGTAAATTTTTTGAATCTCTATGAAGCTTAAAGCAGCTTAAATCTTTCCAAGCAGCTTTCCCAGAAGCTTTTTTGCACAAAAAACACATTTTCCCCCAAAAATTTGCTTGTATGTTATATAAAAATTTAAGATTTTTATAAATTTTATGAAGCTGAAGAGCTTTTTTAAGAAGCTTTTAGCCAAAAATAAATGTTTTGCTGTCAAATGTGATTGTATGTTATAAATAATATACTATAAAAATAATATAATATAATATAAAATTGTATTTTTTTGTAAATTATATGACGCTTAAAGCAGCTTTTAGAGCTTTCTAGGCAGCTTTTAATATCCTTTTGATGAGCTTTTAGCTAAAAATAACATTTTTTCCAAAAATTTGCTTGTGTATGAAATTTATCATTAAGATTAAGATTTATTAAATTTGGATTAAGATTAAAGCTTGGTTGCTTGAGGCGTTGGATGGGGGTAGTGTTGGAGTGTAAGAGGGTGCGCGGGGGCTGGCTTTTGCCCATTTGGCAGTGTTTTTCTAATGCAAACTGACACTTTTATTGACTGACAAATGTCAAATGCGTTTTGTTGCGTTTTCGATATTGACAGACGGACGGACGGAAGGACAGACGGACGGACGGATAGACAGACGGAGAGACAGGTGGGGACAACAACAACAACAACTACAACAAATGTTGTGTTAGCTTGTTGTAGTTGTTGCTGTTGTTGTCGTTGTTGTTTGTTGCAAACGTCACGCAAATTCTGTGTTTGGCTCATTAGGAAAATGCTTGGCGCGTTGCCATAGATAGTTAGATAGTTGTTGTTGTTGTACATATATGTATATATACTGTATATATATAGTATATAGCATATATATGGCATATATCTGACATGATTTTTGCGTGTCACATGGGCAAAATGGGCAACAATGTATCAAACAATGCGTCAATCATTTCATTTCATTTCAATTCAGTTGAGCGCGAGGTTGGGGTTCGGTATGGTGGTTCCTGAGACTTGTTGTTGTTGTTGTTGTTGTTCCTATTGTCGTTCTATAAAGTTGTTAATAAATATGTTTTATGCATAAACAATGGGCTACAACAACAACAACAATAGCTACAACTTAATTCGCCGTAATTAAACCTGTTTAGAGCCGCACAAAGTACACCATAAAAATTCAAAGAGGGCAAAAAAACGATGGAAAATGAATTGAAACTATTTGCTTTAATTAATTAAATTAATTTGCGCCGACGACGCCAATAACAATAAATTTGCTGCTTTCCTTTATACCCTGTAATTAGCAAACGTTCAACTGTGACCAACAGCTGTGTGTATTAGCCACTTACAGGGTATCTACGGTAACCAAAACTCCCCAATTAGCAATTAGCCGTACAATAATTAATAATAATTATCAACTGCATTAGCTAAAGACAGAAAAAAAAAACAAGTTTGTGCTGCAAATGCAGCGTATACGACTAAAAGATACTCTATTCGAGGGGTTGGCATTAAGTTCTGGATGGCATAACTTTTGTATTTATCAAGCAATTGTGCTGAAATTTTGGGTATATCTTGAGTACATAATTTTAAATATATAGTGTATTTTTTTTTACGCTAGGTTTGAAGAAGAGCTTGTTATGAGGAATTTCAAATATAGGAGAAATGATTTGGAATAAAACATTTATTTGATATGAAAGTTTTGACAGGTTTTCGGACAAATTTGTGTGTTTATCGTGCTTATAGTCCCTGAGATCTGCGTGGAAAGAATCTCAAACGGACAATAAAACAGATGGGCTCATATATAGTCTAGATTCTAGACAGATCGAAAGTAAACAGATAAATGACTTGATAAATTGATTGGAGATGGAAAGACATATTCACAGATGAACATACAGATGGAAAGAGTGAAATACATAATAACCCTATCGGGTCAAAGCCTGAAGCACTATTTGCCTTAATTCTTGTTTCCTTCACTGAAGAACATTGTTTACGTGAGTGGATCTCAAATCCTACGCCACAATCTAGTTTTTCTAGGAGGATCATGCCTATCGACATGAGTGGGACTTGAACTCGCACCTCTTGTTTGGCGGGATAATGGGCTATGCACTAGTCCATAGAGGCTTCCCAGACAGACAGATAGACAGTCAGATAGACAGATATACGGACAGACAGACAGACAGACAGATAGACAGACAAAAAAACTAGATCGATTCGCCTGTTGATGCCATAACCTTATGAGCTCTCAGCTGCCTGCTCCAATTATACCCATTTTTAATGGGTTCGGGGTATAAAAAAAAAAACAATTATTTGCCATTGAAACTGGCCACTTGCTGCGTTTCGATACAGTTTCTCCGTCCGCTTCGAATGGTTCTATTAGGTTGGTTCTCCCCGGAGCGCCTCATCCGTCGTGTTGGGCCAACAAAACTGGCCGGGCTACCTGCTCATCCATCAGGTGTTTGCCCTCCTTTGTTGCGTTTGTGCAGTGCACTGGAAAAATGCTGTTGAAATGGGATGGATAAAGAAATAGAGAGTGTGCCGGAGACAGAGAGAGAGATGGTAGGGGGGGTAAAAAAAAACAATATGTTGGTAATTTTTCATTTCACTTTCAATGGATCGTTTAGCAGGCAACTCAACAGTAGCTGCCCCTGCCCGCTGCACGCTGCCCGCTGCCTGCCTGCTGCTTATAGATCTATTTGTATAACTAAGTGATATTATCGAGCCATTCACATTATACATATTATTGCCATTGTCTGTGGAACAACAATAACACCCCCCCCCTGTAGCTAGATATATGGGTAGATATATAGACATTATTGTCGAGTCGAGCTGATAATGCGCTCAAATTGGCGCTGAGCTGGAAAATTGAAGGGGTAAAAGTTTTGGTTAATGCATGAGGTTTACTACACTTGAAATCCATTTGGGAAAGTTAAAATGATCTCAAAACAAATAATCATTTAATATAGATTTCATATTTTTGGATTTGAAGCAACAATTTTGAGCAATTTGAAAATGGCAAGAAAGTTGTGTCGCATATAGCTAGGTGGACTTGGAGTGTTTTGAGCGTGGGCTAAGCTGGTATATAAATTTCAGTTAGTGCTTAGAGCTAAACCTTTTTTTTTAGGTTCTACTTTTCGCCAATTCTTCTACATAACCTCAAAATCAAAGCCCCAAATGATACATTAGTCTAGCTTTTCTGACTCTAACATCCTATTTGAGCGTGGGTTAAATTGGTATATAAATTTCAGTTAGTGCAGCTAAACCTTTTGGATTTTATGTTCTAGTTTTCCACAATTCTCATACATAACCTCAAAATCAAAGCCCAAAATTATACATTAGCCTAGCTTTTCTGTCTCTCTCTATATACATCCTCTTCTATATATCTATATCTCCTCTCTCTTTAAGCGCCCTTGAGGCGTCGTCTGCGTTGCCCCCTTTGGCCCCCCCCTCGATAAAGTCGCAGTTTCATTGGAAATCAATGGTCGTATTTGTAGTACGTGTCACAAATTATTAATAATCTATAATAAAAAGGTATAATTTCAATATTTTTATAATGAGACGCGTGTTGAAATGTGTGCAAAGGGTTGCCAGACTCAGTCAAAAAACGCAGATCCTGTCTGAACCGTTGAGGGCGGTGGGGGGAGGGGCAGAGCTGGAGAGATATGTTTATATATATATAGTTCATAAATCATCGAAAAATGAACTTGCCGACGCAGACGCATACTAATTTTATATATATATATATATAAAGATATATATCTATATATATTTTCGGTGGTTGCCCATGTTGCGCCCATTTTGTGGCTGTGACTGTGTGGCACAGCGGCCGGGACAGGGGCACGGGGCGCTGTGGCAGTAACTGGCGCCAGGCGTGTGCAACTGTAGCGCCAGTTGCCCGTTGCCCGTTGCATGCGTTGTCAGTTGTTGTTGCTGTTGTTGTTGGTAGTTAAATTTTTGTTGGTTTTTATACCCTGATCCCATTTGAAAAATGGGAAGAAGGGTATAATAGTTTTCTTGGAATGTATGTAACAGGCAGAAGGAGGTGTGGTAGATTTATAAAAGTATATATATTCTTAATCAGCATCAATAGCCGAGTCGATTTAGCCCTGTCCGTTCGATCGTCCGTCTGTATGAACGCGCCGATCTTGGAAACTTCGGCCGATCATTGATAAAATGGCCATAACTTGGTCATTTATAAAGCAATCGTCACCAAATTTGGTAAATAGGCTCATGATTAAAAACTGCCGAATGCGATTTCCCAAAATTTTGATAGACCCCTCCATTGTGCCGGAAAATGACAAAATGTGTATCAGTCACAATTTTTATGCAAGAGTTGTAAAATTTGGTATGTTGCTGCCGAAAGATACTATGCAGAAAGTGGCATCACAATTTTTTCCCATCGCAATTTGGTTCCCCCTAAATTAAATAAGTGCTTATATTTTCTACAATTCTAATCATAATGGTTCGAAGTCCCAAAAATATATTTATGGCAATGTCATCAACGAATCCTAAAAATTTCAGAACGATCGGCATATTAACACGGAAGTTATAAGCGAATATATCGGTGTTCTTCGACTGTGATGAGGGTATCCCGCAGTCGAGCACTCTAACTTGTTTGGCACTTGCGTCTCACCCCCGAAACCTTCGCAACTGCCACGCGTGTGTGTGTCTTTCTACCAACGTGACGCCTGTCAGCTGCCACAGCCAAACTCAGCGCCAGCTAAGACTGCCCCTGCCCTGGCCACTGCCACTGCCCCGGCCCCTGCCACATCCAGAGCCACCAGTTACTGTCCATAAGCCCAAGACAATTAAATGCCTAATTTTGTATGCCCTGTGCCCCCTGTGCCCCCCGACCACCGACCGCCGACCCTCACGTTACCTCCTCAACGACGGCATCGCCCTCAGCGCCCTCGGAATGGAGTCCATGTAAAACGCTCCCGTTCCCGGTTTCCCGCACCCGTTGCGTTTGTTTTTCCAAATAATTCATTAATAATTTTCCGCTGCTTCTTCAAAATTTCATTTCTTTTCTTCTTTTTTCATAATTATGACGCAGCGCCTGAGCTGCATGTGCAATGCGACATGACTTTCTTGCCAGTTTCCAAACTTAAGGAAATTTGCTTACAGAGCATTATTATTATTATATGGCCATAAGAACCCTATTGGGTCAAACCCTAAAGCACTATTTATGTCTTTATATCTGCTTCCTTTGCTGTAGAAGTTCTTTTTACGAGGATGGGCTTCAAATCCTACGACACAACCTAATTTTCCTAGGCGGGAAAGCTTGGAGAAGTTTGACAAACTGCAAAACAAGCCCAACAATTTCGGTATAGGTTTATCTTCCCGATAGCAATGCAGAGAAGTATATAGTATGGTAGGCAGGATTTTAGCCACAGAAAATTTGGAATAATGTAATCCGATAATTGGAGTTGCAGGGGGTACTTGAAGGATGGGGTAGTCGACAACAACGTAGTTTTTCTGGGATGGTCATCATGCCTATAGACATGAGCGGGACTCGAACTCGCACCTCTTGTTGAGCGGAACACTGATCCACCGAGGCCCCTTTGAAAGAAATAAAAAATATACTTATTAAGGATGTTGTTCCGATAGTTTTTCTATAGTTTCAAGCGAGAAAACGTGGCGTTTTCGTTTTGAGGCAATATTTATAGATTTATGATTTATGTATTTGCGAGCTTAGCTTGAAAAAGGCTAGCTAAGAGCTGACAGGTTTTGCGCAGATCTCCGAGACTCGGCAATTATATTGACATAGCCTTAAATTAGCTAAACACAAGCTAAACGACGTTTTTATTGACGACAAACTGACAAATCGAAAGCCAAATGAGTTACAATGTTTCATTTATTGATGACAATTATAAAGCAATTTGTGTCTGGGGCAGAGATTTGCAATGGGAGGTCGGTGCTAGGGGGAAAGTTGGGGGAAATGAGCTATAGAGGTTTATAAATATATTTATAGATATATATAGCTTATAGTCTGACTGGAGTTGTCATAAATGACGGATGAAACGATTAAAATGCACTCAAAGACCTCAACAATTTGATACGAAATTGCAACTGGGCGCAGTTAATTGTTGACGCGTTTTTTGTGCGCGTTTTAAAACGCGTCAAAACGCATTCTCTGTTGTTGTTTCACTTGCACACACACGTTCGCTCTTTGTCGCACACTCACACACACGCACACACAAACACACACGCACACACACACACACACACACACATGCTTTGTGCTAATTAAACACACACACACACCTTTGGCTAGGTAAGAGTTGACGCCTTTTTTGCCCTCATTCACACATTTCCGCCATTGTGGCCCAGCCATAACTGCAATCAATGCGCCCCTCTCACTCGCACCGCCGGCAACCGCCGGCTCTCCCTCTCTCTTTCGCCTGCTCCGCCTCTGTCTCTTTCTCTCCGTTCGCCTCTTTCGTCTCTTTCTGGCAAAGCTTCGTCATCTTTATTTATGTTCAACTTTGTGTGTTTGCCTCAAGTGTCTTTTGTCATCGTCATCGTCATTGCCACACCCTGCTCCTCCTCCGCCTCCGCCTCCTCCTCCTCCTCCTCCTCCTCCTCCTCCTCCGCCTCCTCCTGCTCCTGTCGCCGCCTTCTACTCCTCACACACTCCTTCTCCGAGTCTTCTTCTGCTCCTTCTCTCTCTCTCTCTCTTCAGTCTTCTGCGACTGCCGCTGCTTCGTCTTCTGCTCTTCTGCAGCCTCAACTTGCTGCTTTTATTTTTCCACTTTTGTCTTTTGGTTCTGTTTTTGAATTTCATTTTCTGCTTTGTTTTTTCTTTTCTTTTTTCACTTTTTAGTCTTAATTTATTCAGCTCATTTGCGCATGCAAATTTGCCTAGCCCGGAAGATGGGAGACTGCCATTGTGTTATTGCCCTCCTGCTTGCGCTTTTCTTCTATTCTTCTATTAGCAGCTGGCCGCCCGTTCTCCAGTTCTCTAGTTCGCCCGTTCTTCCGACCACTTGTTCTCCCATTCGCCCGTTCTTCCGATCTTCCGTCCACCCGTTCTCCTGTCTGCCTGTTCTCCCATACGCCAGTTCTCCCATCCGCCCGTTTTTCCATTCACTCGTTCTCCCTTCCGCTTGTTCTCCCATCCGCCCGTTCTTTCATTCGCCCGTCTGCTTGTTCTCCCGTCCTCTGGTTCTCCTTTCCGCCTGTCTTCCTGTGCGCCTGGTCTCCCGTTCGCTTGTTCTCCAGTCCGGCTGTTCTCCTGTCCGCTCGTTCTCCGGATCGCTCGATCTCCGGTTCGCTCGTTCTCCCATCCGCCTGTTTTTCCGTTCACTCGTTCTCCCTTCCGCTTGTTCTCCCGTCCGCCTGTTCTCCTGTCCGCTCGTTCTCCGGTTCGCTCGTTCTCCCATTCGCTCGTTCTCCCGTCCGCCTGTTCTCCCATTCGCTTGTTCTCCCGTCCGCCTGTTCTCCCGTCTGCTCGTTCTCTGGTTCGCTCGTTCTCCTGTGCGCCTGTTGGCTGGTTTTCCCGTCCGCCTGTTCTCCTGTGAGCCTTTTCTCCTGTGGGCCCGTTCTGCTCGATCTCCCATTCTCTGGCTCTCCCGTCCGCCTATTCTCCTGTACGCCCGTTCTATCGCTCGCCCGTATGCTCGTTCTCCCGTCCGCTGGTTCCCCCGTCCGCTGGTTCCCCCGTCCGCTCGTTCTACAGTTCTCCCGTCCGCTCGTTCTTTCTTCTGCTCGTTCTCCGGTTTGATCGTTCTTCTGTGCGCCTGTTCGCTGGTTTTCCCGTCCTCTGGTTCCTCCGTCCTCTGGCTTTCCCATCCGCCTCTTCTTCTCCTGTGAACCTATTCTCCTGCTCACCCGTTCTCCCGTCCGCCCAATTGGCCGCCGTTAATCAATAGACTGGCGCTCCAGCCGCTCCCATTTGCCGTCCACCCAGCCCCTCCTGTCCCCTTCTAAACGCTTTGGGCACTGAGCTGTGCTCATTAGTCGCACATTTGGTGAAAATAAAACACTTCCGTTCCACAAGTGCCCGTTCGCATTTCCGTCTTAAAAACCCAACGCAACCCAACGAGTTCACAGTTCGGCCGGATCCTGTTGCAGCTACTGTTCCAGCTCCTGCCTCTGCTGCTGCTCCTGCCCCTATTCCTCACATTTCACATATTTTTTTCCATTTTGAAGTGCGCTAATGTCTTTGGAGTGGTTTTTCGCGCTCTTCAGCTTCCCATTCAGCCCGGGCTGAACACACTCGCGTCACCCGGAGTCGTCCGAGTCATTGTTGTCCCCCAATGCGCTTATTGTCACGCCTTTGGAGCCAGCTTCAGCTCCAACTCCAATCCCAACTCCAGCTCCAGCTCCGATCCCAACTCCAAACGCAGCATCCACTTTTTCCATTTTGCTTTTAATTGGATTTCTTAAAGCTGCGCCTCGACTTAATGGGATTGCCATTTGCCATTAGAATTTTTGCACAGATTTATGGCCCGTCCGCCTGTCTGCCCGCCCGTCCTCCTGTCTGGCAGCCCGTCAAGTGGCCATTTGTTGTGCAGGTGTTTGCCAGCTGACACCGCGCACACTCCGGAGCTGTGAATAAGCCAGACAACGGCGCTCGTCGTCAAGTGCCTGCCGCGTTGATTGGACTAGCGCGATTGATATGGAGCTTTTGATTAGACAAAGCTCTAAATAAGCTGATTAATCCCATAAAGCTGTTTGCTTTGAGCTCAATTTAAAGCGATTTGGCTTTAATATGGCGAAATTTTGATTCAATTCAGCTAAGTTTATGGTTTTCCACCTAAGCTTTTCCATGGAAACTAAAATTGCCTCTTAATCTGCCTAATCAGCAGCCAAGTTTTATAATTCCTTGAAGAATTTTAAGCTTAAAACTCTTTTTATGTCTAGATTTGTCTGGCGCAGAGTTATAAAATTTGGGTGCCTCGGTGGATCAGTGGATTGCGCATTGTCCCGCCAAACAAGTGGTGCGAGTTCGAGCCCCGCTCATTGAAATCCACCCACGTAACCGACTATGGTCCAACTTTGAACTTACATATCTCGGCCAAATCTTAACCGATCTTGAAATGTTATACCTTTTCAAACTTGTATTGACTCGGACTATCCATCGGCATCTAAAGTTTGAAATCTCAGAACATCATCGAAAATGTCATAAATGTCAAGGGGTGACCTCAGAAAAATTGCCAAAATGGGCTAAATTTTAAAATCAAAAATTTTCAAACAATTTTCAATCTTGATGCTGCCACGAGTATGGGAAGGTATAGCATTTCAAAATCCGACTTGATTTGGCCGAGTTACGATCATTACAAAAACATTTTGAAAGTACATATTTTGAGGTATTTTACAACTTCAGACTTGAATATCTCGGGCAAATCTTAGACAATACAAGCTTTATACACAATACTCGGTTCCACACATATTCACGAGTCGGAAAAAGTATAGCATTTCATAATCCAACTGGTTTTGACTGAGTTAGAGTCATATTCAATATCATAAGAGGTTTCTTTTAAAGATATAGCCCAACTTTGAACGCACATATCTTGCCCAAATCTTAACCGATCTTGGAATGGTATCCCTTTCCGAGCTTGTATTGACTAGCACTATCGATCGGCATCTAAAGTTTGAAATCTCAGAACATCATCGAAAATGTTAAAAATGTCAAGGGGTGACCTCAGAAAAATTGCCAAAATGGGCTAAATTTTAAAATCGAAAATTTTCAATCAGTTTGGATTCACAATGCTTATACGAATCCGAAAAGTCATAATTTTCCAAAAATCCGAAGGGATTTGGCCGAGTTGCTGTCATTTAAGTATTCCAAAAAATACCACTTTTGAGATATTTTCTAACTTTATACTTGTATAACATGTTCAAATCTTAAACAATTCAAGATCGACAATCCTACAGCTTCATTATCTTGATCGATTTGGAACAAAACCCAACAAAATATTATCGTATTAGCAGAACATTCCGGGGCACACCTTGGTTTTCTATTAAAGTTGATGAAATCTTTACCAAATCCTAGTTAAATTTTCATTATACGAGCTTTAATCGTCAGATAAGAAGGGGCAGATATACTGCTCGAAGGACAATGTCTTGTCTTGTCTAGATTATATAAAGATTTGTTTTTTTTTTCATACATAATTAATCATTTAACAATTAGTTATAATATATTAATTAATCAATATAATATTATATATAATAAATCATTAAATTAATAATAAATGACTTGTAGGAGATGTGCACGGCTGGTGCGGGGTTTCGGGACCCAGAGACGGATTGATTCATTGGGAAAAATTGTTATCTTTAATTTCATTCACGAAATTGGGAGTATGCTTTAGGAACGTGAGTTATGCTAAGGTCTACAAAGAAAGCCCTTGTATAAGATAACAAAATATTACGAATCTTACGATTTCAGACAATCTATTGCTAGAGTTTGTAATTGTAGTAAGTAAACTGGGACACATCTAGATAATTTCAAGTAATCATATTCATAAGTATTTTCTGTCAAAATTTCAATCCAAAAATTTCAATTTTCTAAAGAACTAAACCCTTTCGAATCTCATTTGATATGCAAAAGGAAAAAAACAATCAGAAAACATTAACAGATCATGTTAAAGCTATTAGAAGACACTTTGCTTGATTAGAACGCCCCTGTGCCTACCTTATAGTCATATAGTCAAATTTCTAGGCCTAGATTGCTTGATCTTAACTTTCCCAGTCTTGTGTGGGCTTCCCAAGTAGCTCACGACTTCTACATTTTTTTTTTAGGTTTTTTTTTTTTTTTTTGGGTATATTTTGTTCTTCTCTGTTTTGTCAATTAATCAATAACAATAGAAATCTCTGGCCCAGAGGCGACATACAACATCGAAAGACCCCAAAAAAAAAACCGAATCCGTAACGGGGGCAACACACACAGAGAGACATCATAAGAGCCTAATCCGCAGCTAATGACAATGGATCCAATGCTGGATACGAGCCTCTTGATGATGTTTGATGATGACAAAATGCCAAATAACAACAAACCAAATCGACTGGCAGCCTGGAGGTCTCCGGGCGGGCACCCTACTGTCGACAGGTCCCAGCAGCAGTTAGTCCAAAACACCGAAAGACCGAAACGGAGAGACGAAAACCCACAAAAAAAAAAGGTCAAATGGAGGCTGCAGCCTGTCTGTGGCTAATTCTCACATCATTAATTACAAAATTATTGGGTTTTTTTTCTCTAAACTCTGATATACCCTGTAGTTGAACAGTTAGAGTTTGATCAGCTTAAAAACTAAACTTCCACAATTTTGGAAAGGTTTCAAAAACGTATGACCAAAATTAGCTTAGTTTGATTACAACAGCATAAAAGTCAAGTATAACTCGTTTCTACAGGGTATCTGCTAGTCGTATATGCCACTTGCTGTCCATTTGCCTTCGACACGCAGGTGTAGTCTCTGTTTAAATGAGCAAATGTCCACGCATCGCCGCAGGAATTGTAACAAGACCTAAGACAACCGACTAAAAACAAAAAATTGGAGATCTCAAATAGGAGAAGAGGAAGAGCTGAAACCGAAATGTTAATTTGAAAAATCTTCGTGGGAACTGAAATTTATTTTTATCTGCTGTCTTTGTAGTTGTTTGCGTAGGATTTTGGCCAGGTGTTTTGTGATTTGGATTATGCAAATACCCTGTAAACACGTCTAGAAAGTTTTTGTGCTTTGTAACTCATCAAGTTATGGCGAGAAAATTGCAAGTGCTCCTTGCAAATGTTGCTTCACATGATACTAAACATCCTCTAGAGGATAATCAAGAGATGCTCTTGAAGAGAAATAGTCTTTTTCCTTTACTTTTTGTAAAATTCAAATACTAAATTACCTTTAGATATCTCTTAAATATAATCATTCACTGCAATTCATCAAGTTTTGCCGAGAAATTGCAAGCTCACTTCATCAATGTGTCTTTTATCATACTAAAGACATATTACACATCATCCTTATAAAGAAAAAACTAACCATTTCATCTACCTTTTGTTAGTTTTTGTGTTTTGCAAATCATCAAGTTATGGCGAAAAACCTGCAAGTACTTGTAATCTGATGGATCATTTAAGATTTGTAAGTGCTAAGATTTGATTTTCAATTCATAAATGTTTTTTAGACAATTTACTAGAAAACAGCCAGCACCTTCTGGAAGTTTGGAAGCTTTTGTGTTTTGTAATTCATCAAGTTAAGGTGAGAAATTGCAAGTGCTACCTATAAAATGTATTTTTTAGAGCTAAAACTTGACTGGCTTTCATTGTTAAATCAATATGTAGATAGTCTTTAACTAAATATAACAATGGAATAAATATTATAGGGTATCCATAACTCTAGGTGTATTATTGTACATAGATAATGACGTCATTATGCGTTAAATTTAGCTAAATTTACTATAAAAGGAATTTATAATTAGAAGACTGCGATTCTAGGTTATATTACAGGGTATAAAATGTATTGTTTTTTTTAGGGATATGCAAAATAATTGGGTTTCTATTGAGTACAATGGGAAATTTTGACCTAGGGCATATTGCAGCTTATCAATCTATTGCATATTATATAAAGTGATTAAGGAGTTCCTTTAAACCGCCCGACACTATCACTTACAGGGTATAAACTAGTTGATCATTTAGAAATTCTATATAAATCAATGCTTTAGTAAGACTTTCGACTAGTTTAAGCCACTAAAAAGCAGCTTAAAAGCCAAGCACTATAACATATTATAGCGTACAGGGTAGCTGCTAGTCGCACAGGTCTTCTCGTGCTCTACAGTAAGCCACGGCTTAAGCTGCGGGCGGCCCTTGCCCAAGTGTATTAGCATTGTTAATTATACATATAGAAAGAGAGAGATGGCTATAAACGCAGTGTGATAGAGATGGGTGTATATGGTGGGAGTGAGATGGATATATATCTGTATAAATCTATTGATATTGCGTGCTTATAAATGGGCTGCGAGCACGTTCTAATTGTAGCCCAAACCGAGGCAGGCCCATTGATTGACTGTGGCACAGACTGAATGCTCAATGTGCTCTCTTCTCTCTGCTTCTTCTCCGCGTTCTTCTGCTGATTCTTTTGCTTCTTCTTCATCTGCGTCTTCTGCTTCTTCTTCTTCTCCTGCTGCCAGTCATCAACTCATCAAGTCTTCAATTTTTAGGTAGGGCAATTAAATGATTGTCTGTGCTGACATGTCCAAAGCTCTCTGTGTGCAGATGCCATGATTAATATGTTTTTGAGTAGTTCTTAGCCTCCAGGCTGAGCTCGACTTGGGATTCTCGGACTTTCAGACTTTCAGACTTTCAGACTTGGAGGCTGAACCAGCTTAAACAAGCCTCAATCTTCAGACTGGTCAGACTCGAGTCTCCGTTCTCCGTTCTCCGTTCTCCATTCTCCGTTCTCATCTTTGGCTTTTTGTCAAGTTGACAAATTGCTTGTAAATGGCTGCCAGACAAAATTGGAACACACGCACCATATACTATATATATCTATATGTATATATATACCGGGCCCCGACGGCAGATGGGCGATGGCAGACTACGGCTCACGACAGGTCAAGCGCGCGGGGGAGAACACCGGAGAATCACAGTTGTAATTAATGCTTAGCTGTCTATAGGAACGAAAAGCTTCTGGTAAATGAGCTTAATGAGCTTTGTCATTGCAGAGATTGGCAAAAGTGGGAAATGGGAGTTAGTTTTAAGTAGTTTTGGAAAGGTTTTTTTTACTGAACCTTCAATAGGCGACGGCAACTATAGATAGTTAGCAGAACATAACTTTAACTGAAGCTTCAAGCAGCTTTTCAGGCAGTTGATTTTATTAGCCTTTTGATTTTTAGAAGCTTTCAAGCTTAAGCTAAGTTGGCTGAGACTTTTACGAGCTTATTTATGGAGCACAACATTTCAAATTCAGATTGACTTGGTCCATTTGAATCAAAATGATCCAAAAATACTATATCTTCGATAAAGTAGTGTTTGCTTTAAGCTATTTTTCAAAATTGACTCTGAAGCATATAGCTCATATTGTAAAGCTCATCTGAAGACCAACTTTGAAATAAATAACGCAGCTTTTATCTTTAACTTCATTATTTAATTATTGTACTTTTGATAGTTTTAAGAAGTTTTCGTTCATTATTACTTTAGAGTTTCAAGCGTTGGATTACTTAAAAAACTTGAAAATTCAGATTAAATTAATCAATTTTCGAGCATTTTTGGAAATCAGCAAAAAAGAAATATCTTTAAAGATTAAAATATAAAAGTAGCCCCAAAAAACATAACTTTAAGGCAAAAAGCTATGGTTTTAAAGCATCTACAGCCGGATTCCCATAGAATTTCGAACTAGCCAAGGGGATTGAAATTTTTTCGATTTAGACGATGTTTTGATTAAACGAGATTTCTATTAATAGGGTTTTTTCAGGGGACCAGAAATGTATTCGAATTGTCGCGATTTTCGATTAAAATGAGGACAATTTATCGGGGTTCGACTATACAAAAGTACAGAAGACAAAGAGTAAAGGACTATCGATTTCATAACCAATTCGTACCTTTAGTACTATGACAGCTATATGATACAGTTGTCAAAACTCATTGAAATTTGGTAGAATAGTAGATAATAAAGAAACTTAAGAGTGTTTCCAATTTTAATGTAATACCTTAAAAAACATATGATATATAAACAAATATAATATTCAGTTGTTTGGCGATATTATGACTTATTATCAACTGTGAAATTTCAAGCCAACAGCTTGAAAAACTTGACACTTTCAGCTGTTATATGTTACAGTTGTAGCTTGCAAAACATGGGTACAACCGACTGTTAGATGTATGATAGCTATATGATATAATAGTCTGATCCTTATGAAATTTGGTCAAGCGATAGACAACAAATAAATTATAAGTTTATGCTGAGTCTTCGTAGTTCCTAGACAACTTTAGCTACATGTTGAAAAGAAGAAGCTTGGCAAATCTCTAAAGCTTTCTTCTAAAATTAAGAATCCGAAAGTTAGCGTAAATCTTTGTAGTCTTCAAAAAAATGCGCTTTCAAAGCTCAAAAATTCAAAAATTGAGAATGAAGAAACCACCCAAAAGACAAAAGCTTCCACCGTTTGTCGTCGGCCATTGTGGGGGACCACCCGCTGCTCACGAAGAACGTAACGGAACGAAACGGAACGAAACGGGCCAGACGATGTTGTCAAAGCGCAAACTGTGATAGGCGCGCTGTGGTTTAGCTTAATGCCAATGTGGTGGCGGCTGGTGGTGCGGGTGGTGGTGCAATGGTTGTCTCTTAAGTGTTGCATTGCTTGTAATTTTTAGCCATTTTGCTGCTGCTGCTGCTGCTGCTGCTGGCAGCGGGGGCGGCCAAGGGTCAGCTTGGGTCTGGCCCTGGCCTGGGCTCTTTTGGGGGCCGCCCACTGGCTCGGAAGACGGTGGTTGGGTGGGTGTTGTTCTTGTGGTTGTTGTTGTTGTCGCTAGTTGTCGTGCCAATCGAGAAGTGCACGGCAACATGTGTACTTCAGCACATGGTGGTTGCCACAGCAACAACAACAGCAGCAACAACAACAAGCTTTGACAATGTTGTCTGCGCCCACGGGAGCTGCTTGGGCTGCTGTTGCCCGGCCCTTAACCCTTTGTTGCCCCATGCTCTAAGTTGCTTTTGCTATCGATGAATTTTATTCCATTTTGTGTTCTATTTACTGATAAACATCTAAAAATGCGCGCTCTCTGGCTACCGAGGAGCCCCAAAGAGCTCCAATTTGTATTGGGGGACAGACGACGCCAACGACGCCAACGACGACGATTCTCGGGGTTCTGTTTGTGTTTCGATTTCGGTTTTGGTTTCGGTTTTTTGCCCCTGCTGTTTTCTCATGCTTCTTTGGGCCAAAACAAATTTTATGCAGGCAGTCGGTGGGTCTGTCCATCTGTCGGTCGCTCGGTCTGTTGGTTGGTCCAAAAACTAAAGGCAAAGAAAGATATATACTCGGAGCAGGCAGCATCGTCATCATCAATATTAAACCGGTCGGTCGGTCGGTCGGTCGGTCGTCGGTCGGTCGGTCGTCGGTCGGTTGCAACTTTAACTTCAAAATCAAAAAACAAACAGAAAACTCGTCGCAAAACTTCGTTGTTGTCGCTTCCTTTTTGTGCCCCGCGCACGAGTTTTCAGCAAAAATTTCTTATCTTTTTTTCGGAGCTGTCTCCTTGCCGCCTTTGCCGCGTTTCTATCTCGACTTTTGGCACTGGCCATAAGCAAAGTTGAGCGATTTAGCGGATTTTCGAGGAAAACTATAGCTAAAAGAGGCTAACTCCTTGCGAAGTGGAATTTGGGTTTCAAAACTGGCTTGAAATTTTTGAGCTTCTTGATTTTAACATTCCTTATAACAGTTCCATAAAATTATTCAGAGTTAACCTTAAAGAAAACCCTTATAGTATATGGAAACTTCACACTCTAGTTGCAAAAGTCTTCGAAAGTGGCGAAAAAGTTAAGATCTGGGGCAGAAAATATGAAGTTTAACAGCGGATTTTCGAGGAAAACTATAGCTAAAAGAGGCTAGCCCTTGCGGGTTCTTGAGCTTAAGTTTCTATAATATGATTATTATTTTCCTTTTAACAGTTCCATAAAGTTTTCCAGAGAACACCTTAAAGAAAACCCTTATAGTATATGGAAACTTCTATGTCTTGAAGGTTTAAAACTTGTTGGTTTGCCTATTAGATAATTATATTATTATTATCAATTCTAGATTTTAACATTTCATATACATATATACCTACTTATCATTTTGGAAATATCTCTTGGATAAAGATAGAAGTTCTACTTTACATATTCTTATCTTATAAATCAGTGTTCATAAAAAGAGAGTGTAGGGTCTTGACTGTGTCAAACATCATAAGCATCGATTGTTTAGTTTTAAACTCATCTTAGAATTAGTTGCAAATGTTTTGTCTTTGGTAGTCAAATTTTTTATTTATTTATTTATTATTATTTGTAATTAGAAATAAATTCTAAATTACAAATTGTAGCGTAGCCATAGCAACTGAGGCCTTCAGGCTAGGTCATGATCTAGACATGAGTGGGGGTTGATCCCACGACCTCGTCTTCGGCGGGACAGCGCGCTACCCACTGCTCCACCGAGGCCCCCTTGGTAGTCAAATATTTGTTTGGTTATGATCTCAACTCATAAAACTCTGCTGGGATCTTACTTATTGTCATCCTTACTGTGTAAACCGTAAAAAAAAGTTCCGTAGTTAAGGCTTTGCTAAAGATATTTCCTAGCTACAAAAACTGACAGGTTCTAACATTCTTCACATTAGAATTCTTTACTTCCAATTGTACCAAATTTTTACTATAAATATGTCAATTATTCTATAGTACATATAAATTCCGACTTTCTCAAAAATATATCTAAAAAATTTCCCAGAAAATTTACAGGCATTGTAGACTTTACTAGATCCAAAAACTTGACAAATGACCCAACTTTGAATTAGAAATCTGTTCAACCAAAATTTACCAAATATATATAATACCATAGACCAATTATCCATTATTACATGTATGCTTTGGATTTCCTGAAAAATAAGAGAATTTCCCCGTACCAAAAACTAAAAAATTTACCAATCTTGAGATAACAATTTTAACTTCTTAAACCAAGCTATTCTAGCTTTAAAACTAGCCTTTTTTGTACCGAACACAACAGATGCCCAACACTGTCTTGCCATTTTAGCTTGTTTCAGCCACATTTTATGGCTAAAACATTGCGAGCGTCAGAACTGGGCAACTGGCGTTTGCCGGGCGACCTTCAGAGACGACGACGCTTTGGCTGCAGCCCACAACTGGAGGGTCTGCGCCAGTCGCCAGTTGCCAGTCGCCAGTTTGCCAGAGTTGACCATAAAAATTGGTGGCCGGGCAGGGGCAGGGGGAGTGGTCCGGAATGGCTGGCTTATTATTTTGGCAGCTCGAATTTGTTTGGCGCTGGCGTTCAGAGACTCGCTTGATTTCGAGTTAAGATTTGAATGTCGCTCGTTTAAGACAATGCCCACGACTTGGCTGGGCCCCTCAGCCCCTGCCTAGGAGACTGGGGGCAGTGGTTCCAGAGGGGCGAGGGGAAGGGGAAGGGAGCAGGGGCTTATGCGGCGCTGCGACAAAATGTGTTGTCTACTGTTTTGTGTGCCGCAGGAGGATGGAGGTGGAGGATGGAGGATGGTGGATGGAGGATGGTGGAGGAGGAGGATGGAGGAGGAGGACGATGGAGAAAGGAGGAGGGAGGATGGTGGAGGATGGAGCCACTGAGCTCGTGCGTTGCTTTTTGCTGAATGCTAAACGAATGCGGCCCCCACTGGCGGCCACTGGCCACTGGCCACGGGCACGTCCTGTACGTCTCCTGCCTGTCCGCCCCGGCCCGGCCCGGACACTGAGGATTCGAGGCTGATTCTTTTTTTTTCTTCTTCTTTTATAAGCTCGTTTTCTCTGGACGTTGGCCGGTGGCCGGTGGCCCTGCTGCTGCCTGGCTTTTTGTCTCTCAACGTTGATTGTTGTTGTTGTTGTTTTGTATTTGGGCCTGGCGCCTGCGGTATGCCTTTGTCGTCCACGTCGTCGTCGTCGTCTTTAGGATCTTTGGATCTTTGGGGTCTTGTCGTCGCCTGCTCGCCTCTATATGAGAAATGATCGCGACATGAGAAACAAAAGATTTGCAAATGTCTTTAAGCTTTTGGGTTGCCGATGCGACGACGACGACGACGACGACGACGATGCTCAAGTTGTTGTTGTTG
This sequence comes from Phorticella flavipennis, assembly GCA_037040045.1. Classification (NCBI taxonomy): domain Eukaryota; kingdom Metazoa; phylum Arthropoda; class Insecta; order Diptera; family Drosophilidae; genus Phorticella; species Phorticella flavipennis. The sequence continues at coordinate 75,868 of JBANCY010000019.1, forward strand.
TTGTTGTTGTTCTGTGGCACAGTGTGGCGACAGGTGATGCCGCCGCCAGTGGCGGATGTGCAACTATTAAAAGAGCCAAGAGCCAATTACATACAAAATACAAGAGTCTGACAAGAGCAGAGCTCCAAGAGCCTCCAGCAACGTCTAGCGCAACAACAACAACAACAACCACCACAACAACAACAACAACAACGTGAACAACAACCACAACAACCACAACAACAACACATTCATCTTCAAGCAAAACGCCGCAAGTACCAGGCGCCGTCTCAGCCGCCAGTTGCCCGTCCAGTTGTCGCCTTTTTGTTGTTGTGCCTGCGGCTCCAGCTACAGCTCCAGCTCCGGCTCCGGCTCCGGCTCTGAATCTCCTGCTTTGCATGAAGTGCGTGCCAATGTGACCAGACAATGGCAAACAACCACAGCATCGTTCCAAATCGACGCCAATTGCTTTGGCCTCTTTGGCTTGTTGCGCGTGTGCGCATTTAACGCATTTTCCTTTTTCGCCCGACCCGGGCAATGCCAGACTTGTTAATTAGGCCCCAAAACAGTCCCCAACAAGGTCGCCAAACATGTGCTCCTCTGCTCCCATGGACTAATTAGCTTGGTGTCCAAATAAAACTCTGTTTTTGATCACTTTGCATTGAAATTGTGCAAATTTTGCGGTAGGCTGACGGCGGCACACGTTGGGCGCCAGCAACTTTAATCGATTAGTTTCTGGGAAAGAAATGTTAATTTATTATTTACATGCAAATTGAGCATACGTTGGGCGCCAGCATATGTTACTGAACTGCGATTTGGAAGCTTTTATTTCTCATCGTTAGAAATTTGAATTTGTAGGACGTCATACGATGGGCGCCACTAGCTTTAACTTAATAGAATTTGATGTTGGTAAAAGTGTCACACGTTGGGCGCCAATAGTTTTAACTGTGCAACTAAATTTCCGCTGTTCTTCCGTAAGCTTTTATTCTGAAGGAATAGTACCGATTCAAACAAAAAATAACCCCATCTTGGGGAAATTCTTAGTGCATTTTAGGTGATCTTAGCGCTATAGGTGCTCATCATTTCAATAGTACTAAGTCTATTGACCAGAGCTGCAATTGTCTATCAAAATATCATGAGCTTCAAATGGATGTAGACCTTCCAATAGCAATAAGCAGAATGGTCCCAATCCAAAAGTAATCGTTAGTTTATGTCCATCTATCAGTTTCGTTGGCCGTCTGTATATAAGGAAACTTATCTTTAAGTTTTTTAGCTTTCGCACTGAAACTTGGAACAGATATCTAGATTTTGTTTTCAACGCTTCTAGGGGGTATAATTTCAGGAGCAAGACTTTATATTTCTCTTGGGGCCAATGATTGTTGGGCTCGAACTTTTTAAAGCTTATAGATCAATATTTGGGGCCTCGGTGGACCAGTGTATAGCGCACTGTTCCGTCAAACAAGAGGTGCGAGCTTCGCGTCCCACTCATGTCGATAGGCATGACGCTCCTAGAAAAACTAGGTTGTGGTGTAGGATTTGAAACCAACCACCAGTGATGGAAGCAGAATAAAGGAAGATAGTGCTTCAGGCTTGGACACGATGGGGTTGTTATGGGCATATAAAAGGCAGTAACTTCTCTGCTTAAGCCCATGTTGGGCGCCAGAAATCTGAAATTTTCTGAAAGCTTTCTTTTGAAGTTTGGGGCTTTAAAGCAAATGCAAATTTTGGATCACGTTGGGCGCCAGCAGCCAATTTGATGCAAAACAAAGATCAATTTATTCGCTCGCATTTTTGCATATATTTGCCCACGTTGGGCGCCACATTGGAGCAGCAGCTGGCGCCGGGACCACCGGCGTGAGAGCGAGAGATGTGGTGCATGGTGTGTGGCCCCCAATGCAGCACCCCAAAGTGAAAACGCAATGCGGCACTTAAGTTGACCACTTGGCAGTGGCAGCGGTGGCAGCGGTGGCTACCGCTGTGGCAGGTTGACAATGCTGCAGGTCGTGGGGCAGGCTTGGCTTGGTGGGGCCCGGTGGAGGCCCGGTGGAGGCCCGGAGAGGAGTCGTTTGCGTTCTTCTTTATCATTAAACGCATAAATGCGAATCTACAAAAGCCGCTGCAGCAGCCTTGTGTGGAAATTTATTGCACGTAAATTTTAATGTCTGGCAAGTTGCAGCATCAGATTGTTGTTGTTGTTGTTGTTGCACTCTTGGTTGTTGTCTTATAGCCAGGGTCGTATTTCCCACCAAACGCGTCGGTAGCAGCGCCGACGCTGTCGCCATCGCCATCGCCATCGCCATCGTCATCGACATCGTCATCGTCATCGTCACATGAATCTGCCATTTTATGGCCAACTTCACTTTGGCGGCAATGTTATTAACGCACATTTTTATGGCTTTGATGAGAAGCTGAACAAAAACAACAAAAATTGCCATTTTCTAGCTAAAATTGTAGCTAAAAACTGCAGCAGTTACATTATAAAGGGTGTTTCCATAGCCCAAAATGGTACTTTGTTGTGGCATCAAATCGTTGCGTAGCCGCCATATTTTGGTTTAAAGTCAAGCTGACACTATGGATTAGGCAGCATAGATAAAGCATATCAAATTTTGTGATCTGAAACTCCCAGTTGTTGGTGAAAAGTTTAAGATTGTTGAACCCAACGCAGCTCAAGCAGTTTGGTTGCCTGTAAGTCCTGATTCCGTGGATTAATCCAAATTAATTTTGGGCACTGTTCCGCCAAACAGGAGGCTGTGGTTTCGAGCTCCATACATGTCTAAACCATGATCCTCCTAAAAAAACTAGGTTGTTATGTAGGATTTGAAATCTACCCACATCCGAAAAAGTTCTTCAGTGAAGGAAGCAGATATAAAGACAAATAGTGCTTCAGCCTTTGACCCGATAGGGTTGTTGTGGGCATATAATAATAATAATGATCTGAAAATATTGAAAATTTCTTTTCAATCAAAATGTCACACATTCACACACTGAAACACCCTGTAAATTAATGCGCAAAGCTACTGAGCTTTCTCTCAAGTTCTCCATAGTTTTCTTTTGGTTTTTTGGGTGGGCCTCATTAACATATGTATGCACGGAAATTGTAGGCAAACCTATTTGGTATTATTATTATAATTTTTTTTTTGTTTTTTGACAACCCCCCCGGGGGCATTTCCGTTGCATTAAACCCACTGATTAGCTGCCAATTCGAAACGATTGACAGCAACAATTTCCTCAATTAACCCAAAGGGCAATCAACAAAAGATACAAAAAAATCTATAGCTCTTTTTTCTTTTATGATTATTTTCTTTCTTGTTTTGGGCTAACAAAAAAAAAAAATTTACATGAATTTACACTTAATTATGCAGCAGGTTGTTGTTGTTCTTGTTGTTTTTTCTACTCTTTTTTGAATGAATTTTCATGTGTGGCACGTTGATTATGCATAATTAGCACTGGGCCCACGTTGGGCGCCAAATGGTGTGCAAAAAAACATGTAGGGAGAAGTTTTTAGCATATAAAACTAATTGTGCATTGGTGAATTGCCACGCCCATCAAGTTTTCTAAATCGTTTTTTGCAAAGTTGGGGTGCCTCAGGTGGCGTGGGTTCGAGTCCCGCTCATCTCGATATGCATGACTCTCCTAGAAAAACTAGGTTCTGTCGTAGGGTTTGAAATTCACCCGCGTAGAAGAAAGTTCTTCAGTGAAGGAAGCAGAAATAAAAACAAATACTGCTTCAGGCTTTGACCCCATATAATAATAATTTTGTAGAGTTTGTTTTATTATATCCTGATGGCAAGAAGGGTATAATAGTTTTGTTGGAATGTAAGTAACAGGCAGAAGAAGGCGTGTCAGAACCCATAAAGTATATATATTCTTGATCAGGATCAATAGTCGAGTACTGCAGCACTCTATCTTGTTTTTTTTTTGTATTTTCTTCCGCTGCTAATTAATTTTATGTCCCATTCTTTGCTACGCTTTGGCTTTTCCTTTCGTTAATTAAGCCAAGTCAAGAACCTAAATAGATGCCTGTCTGTCCGCCTGTCTGTCTGTCCACCCGACTGTCCGGCCTTATCCGGCCTAGCCGCAGTTTTACAGGCCATAAAAATCTCCAAAAAGCGCGTCTCACGCTGCGCTGGCTACGCTTCTCATAATATGCCCACACACATAGATACACACATACACACACACAGACAGACAGACAGTCCCCCCTATACGGAGAGGCTGACAGTCCCCCCATATAGACAGACACTTCATTCAGTTCATTCATTAAAACCAGATACAGAAATCAAAAATTTAAATTTAAATATTAAACAAGTGTCGATTTGTATTTTTTTGGTATCTGAGTTCGGATTTGGCTTGGGATTCGGCTTGGGTTTGGGATTGGGTCTCTGACTGATGTTGTTTCTTCAACCCAGTCCAGTTGGGTAAAAATTAAGTTATAAAACAAAAGTTAATGGTGTGACGGGGCCCACAACTCGGGCACTTGGACTACTTAGGCAACGATAAGATAGCGGCTACCATCAAAAAGTTTAGCCAAAGCCTTAAGTCAAATCAATTTATATTTGATTTTTTTCAGCTTCTTCTTCATATTGAGGGGCAGCTGTAACACGCACTCGCTTTACTTGGCCAGAAATGGCCAAAAAGCCAAATTTATTAAAAGCTGCTGAAAGCTTGCTTGAAGCTTAGCAAACGATTCAGCCTGACTTCGGTCTTAAAACTTAGTTGAAAGGTCAATCCATAAAAAGCTCTACATAAGCTTCAAAGTAACTTATTAAAGCTGAGCGTAAAATTGGAATCGTAAAAAGCAGCTGAAAACTCAATTAAAGCTTAGCTTAAGTTTTAAATTAACTTCAGTTTTAAATTGCCAGTTTAAAGCTAAATGCAGAAAAAGCGGTTTAAAGCTCAAATGAAACTTGGCTGAAGATGCAAATGCAGATGACTTTAGGCTTTGGCTTAACTTAGATTAACTTAACTTTATTCTAAATGCAAGTCACTCGAATGCTCTCTAAGCTTAATTTTAAATGATTAGCTTAAAGCTGCTTCAAAACTATCTTAAAGCTTAATCCTAGAGCATAGAATTCGATTCAAACGGCTTACTTGATTACTCGATTACTTGAAAGCTCTTTTTGGGTTAAGTGCTTGAATTTTAGAAACTTTAGATTCTTAGCTTAAAGCTACTTCAAAACTATATCAAAGCTTATGCCTGTAGCATCGAATTTGATTCTAAACGATTTTTACCTAAAAAGCTCTTTAGGTTTAAATGTTTCAATTGTACTTTCTTAGCTTAAAGTAAAAGTAAAGCTTGAAACCTATCTCAAAACATAAGCTTACACTTGAAGCGCATTAAAAGCTACAAGTAAGTTTAGCTGAAGGTGGATTAAAGCTTGTTAGAGCTTTGAAGGCGACTTAAGTGAAGCTAAGGAAATAGCTTATCCAATTGTTCAAAGCTGTTAAATGCTTCTTTAGCTAGTTTCAAGCTAGCCTCTAGCTTTGCAGCTAGTTAAGCTTTGATTTTCTAAACCACACACACAGAGAGAGTTTTTCCGATGCTTACAAAACCGTTTCGAATCAGTTAAGAAACTTGTTGCTCATTTTCCAAAGCTTTTAAATGGTTGTAAAATGCGTTCGGCTCAGATCTTAACACCAAATATGCTTATCAAGCCACTGTTGGCCACTGTTGTGGCCTCTAACAACCATTTTGATGTGTCTCCCTGTCTCTATCTTTCGTGTGCCGTCTCGCTCTGTGATTCGACTCGAATCGGTTAAAAATTGCGCTCATTAGTCGCTTGTCGTTGATCATTAATTGTCTTTGGGGTATCTCCGGCTGAATCTGAATCCGAATCGAGATCTGTTTTCTGTGTGTTTGCTCAGTGCCTGTGCGGCCTTTTAGCTACTGTTTGGTTTTTGGCTTTTTTTTTGTTCCCCCCTATTTTTTTTTTTTTTTTTTTTTTTGACTATAAATGGGGGCTTTCACCTGGTTGGGTCCACTTTTGTTTTTCATTAACATAAAATGTTTTGTGTTGATTTTTATATGCTGCTAAATTATCCACAATTTATGCTGGGGCCTTTCACAAAACTTTTGTATAGACTCATTCATAAGAGTCGTCGTCCGAAACGCCAGTAGCCGATATATAGTCTAGATATATATGTATATATATCTATATGTATATAGAGGATCGCACATTGCGTATGCTTAATTTATTGACACTTAACGCCAATGAGGCGACGCAACCGCACTTCAATTAAGGCCACAGTCGTACCCATCGGTTCCATTCAGTTCCCAGTTCCCAGTCCCAGACCCCGATCTAGCTGTTGGCTTTAGTTTTAGCCTTTTTTTTTTGCTGTTGCTTAACACTTGTCCTGCATGTCGCCAGGCGACGCACAGTAGCCCTAAGAATCGGCAAAAGCAATAAAAACCAGGAGAAGGAAAAACTGGAATACGAATCGCAGGAACCCGCATCATCAGGCTCATTATGATCATCATCATCATCCCCATCATCCTCATTATCATCATCATTATCATCATGATCATGATCATATGCATGCGTGCAAATAAATTTGTCTTTTAGTAATTGCCGAGTGTTGACTATAAACAGGCGCAGTCCGACAATGCCGCATTTTGGGGCATGCGGTATGCGGCATGCGGCGTGAGGGAAGACGCAACGCTTGACGAAAGGCTTTTTAAGAGCTTTAAGTATAAAGATCCCGAAATACAGCTGAGAGACGCCGTTGGTATCATCATTAGCGCTTTAACTTGAATTTCATTAAGCAGGCAGGCAGACGACCAGCCAGCTACGGGTAGGATCGATCTACAGGTAGAGCTCGACGAGGTAGGCAATGTGACATAAGGAAAATCGATGCAGTATATTGAAGCGGCCAGTTGAAAGCGTAAATACGCTGTAGGAAATTGTAGGGTATTAAGATTTTTAAGAGATTTTTATATAAAAAAAGCAACAAACCAGCAGTTTTCCCAACATTTTCTGGTTTTTGTTTTTTCTTGATATTTCCCATGTTTCTCAAAAAAATTACATTTAAATTTGCCACACTCTTAAAATTCTTTAACATCTATAATTCCACAAAATTTGAAAAGGATCACACCACCATATCATATAGACGCCATAGAGCTTAAATTAGCTTTGCCCATATTAGCTATATTTTTCAAGTTATTTGATTGAAATTTGACACATTCGCAATTTTCTCTGTTCTCTAAAGCTCCATTAAATTGCAAAGGAATCGGACTTCTATATCATATAACAGTCATACAACTAAAATCTGTTTTTGCTATCATTTGACCAAATTTCATAACGATCAGACTATTATATCTTACAGCTATCATACAGCTAAAAGTCGGTTTTACTCATGTAGTCCATGCTACAACAGTAACATATAACAGCTGTAAGTGCCATGTTTTTCAAGCTGTTAGCTTGAAATTTCATTTTTGATAATAAGTCATAATATCGGCAAGCAACTGAATATTATATTTGTTCATATATCACAGGTTTTTTAAGATATTACATTAAAATTGGAAACACTCCTAAGTTTCTTTATTACCTACCATTCTTCCAAATTTCAAAGAGTTTTGACAACTGTATCTTATAGCTATAATAGAAGAAGTTGTCGCTGACGCTTCTTATATCCTGTTTCAAAATTTATAATACAAAAGGTTCGAAATGGTTATGAAATCGATAGTCCTTCACTCATTGTCTTCTGTACTTATGTATGGTCGAATCCCGATGATTTGTCCCCCGCTTAATCAAAAATTGCGATAATTCCAACAAATTTCTGGTCCCCTGAAAAAACCCCTCTCTCGTTAAATTAAAAACTCATCTAAATCGAAAGAATTTCAATCCCCTTGGCATTCCGAATAATCGGATTTCGGCTTATTTCTAGATCAAATTTTCCAAAATTTTACTTTGAATTTTCTTCAAAATTGAGTTTGATTGAGGACTTTGGGGTTTTTGAGGTTATGAGGAGTCAAAGAACTAGTTCGATTGTACTGCTAGCCAGAGTCCGCCTTATAAACACGCGTTTTATTTGCCTAAATAATATACAGGCAACAACAACAACAACGATAACAACAACAACGATAACAACAACAACCTTTTGGTGGACAATCGCTTAATGGCTCGCCTGCAAAACATGAAAAAATACTCAAGTGTTATCGATTAATGTCCAAGTCTAGCAGCTACCGAACGAGCCGCTGCCGCTGCCGATGGGACCCAAGCCGAAAACCCGCTCGCTCTGCGGCTGCTCATCCAAAACTCAGTGGCTAAATGGACAACAACAACAACAACAACAACAACAACAGCAACAACAGCAACAACAACAAAGCTGGCTGGTTCTTTATTATGATTATTCGCCTTTTTAATAAAGAAGAACAAAAGGTGCCGACAAATATGGCAAAACGACAACAGCGGCAGCAACTGCTGCGGGTCCCCAGTGCCGGCGGTGGCATGCGGCATGCGGCATGAGGCATGGGGCAAGCGGCGGGCATTCGGCTGGGTGCTAATGTCATCGAGCGTTGAACACCTTTATCAGTGTTGCATTGAAATGCACACACGCATGCGCCGCGTCGCGCCGCTTGTGCGAATGTTGCATGTGGCATGCAACAGCCTAGAGACGACTCGAGTCCCATCCAAAGCAGCAACTGCCACAAGGGGCGCTGAATGTGCGCGCTTATCGCAACAAATAGTCGAAAGTCTGCGAAAAAATACAGTAAAACAACGCTAAAAGCCCACCGTTGGCCAAATGCCAGTTATCGATAACAAGTATCGATTAGACATTTAGCACAGAGCTACAAAAATCAAATGCCAAAGAAGTAACAGAGAACAAAACAAATTTTTGCTAACAAACAAATCATATATCAATATGTTATCGATATATCGTTATATATATTAAAATTATCGGTTCTTTCAACGAATATAATTGAGCTAAAATTGTCCAAATTTAGGCTTTCTTAGCTTGACATTAGCATAGATGAAAAAGTCAGACCCACGAGGTAGTTCTATAGCCTAAGTTACATTGCATATGCTGTCATATAAAGAAAAACGAAAACTATCGATATATATTGATTTGCTTATGCGGTTTGTAAGCTTGACATTCACCCAATTCTAGAAGTCAGTTTGTTAAGACAACTGTTAAGTCTTAAAACGCAGAATTTTAAAAGATATTGATATTTATCGATAGCTAACGATATTTGAATTTGCTAAGCTTTTCATTCGCTCTATACTTTTAGATTATTTTCTAGCTCATATATTCACAATTACCATATAAAGTATTTTACAACAAATGGAAATATATCGATACCTATCGATAGCTATGGATGCGTATATTACAAGCGTATATTACAATGTATAGAAGCATTTAGATATTTATCGATAACTATCGATATTATAATTTGCTAAGCTTTTCTTTTGTTTTATTCTTCGAGTATGTAATCCTTTAGAGTCCTGTCTTGTCTATAAAGTCACGTTTTTACAACAAATAGATATATAAATATATAGGTTATTATCGATAGCTATCGATATTGAAATTTCTAATGCCAGAAGTTAGCTTACAAAGCCAGACTTATAGCCTAAGTAAAGTTGCATATCGATATATATCGTTAGCCTATGGGATGGGCAGCACTGGCACAAACAGTGCACCCACCGCTGTGGCTCCACTGTAGCTCGACTAGGTGGTGCTCGACTGTCCGGGTGCTTCGGTGGCTCAGCGGTGGGTCGCCACATTCAATTTATTAGCTGCAATAAAACGCAAATCATTTGCCAACTTCGCTAGCCGTCCCGCTCCCGCACTCCCTGTCCCCGTCTCCCTCGCACACACACTCTTTCGGTTGCGTTGTCGGCAAAGTGTTGAAATCATTTGAAATATTTGTCATTTCGCCGATAGGCAAGACCCTGTCATAGAGGCGGGCAGCACCGTGGCGGGCGGGCAGCACCAGAGGTAGAGGTGGTAGCACTGCGCCCCTGCCGCTACTACTTGACCATTAGCCATCGCGCTCGTCGTTTATCTATCGACGGAATTGGCCATAACTAACTGCGCTCATTTGTAAGCCGTCCCAACCGTTGGCTGCTTTTAGTGCCTGTCCCCCCGACAGTCCCGCTCTCTGTCTGTCCCCCCGATGGGCCCTCCTTCTCTCCGTCCCCCCGTCACATTTCTGCGCATTATTTATGACACCTCGACTAGCTAAATGTCAGGCGATAAATGTGTATCGATATTTATGCAATTATGAAAGCCGACACAAGACTCCGGCGAGTTGATTGCGTATGTTTAATAAATGTAAAATGCATTTTCAATTATCACACATTTATCGATAAATTATTGCAATTATTTTTATTACTCTGTGCATAAGTTGTTCCAAAGCGCATTACATGGGCAAGCGCTCACATTTATCAAAGCAACACTGGCCAAATTCAAGCACTTTACATAGATTTTGCTGTTATCGATAAGTTATCGTTTAACAATTGGTTGACAAAAGCTTAATAAATATAAAATGAAGATTTGCCAAAACTCCAATTTCAAAGCACTCGCTTGTATTGTGTTATCAATAACAAATTGATTTGCTGTTATCGATAAACTATTCTTTCTTAATTGATTTACAAAAGCCTCCCTCCTCCCCAAAAAACAATATTTGCCAACAATTTACTCAGTACTAAAACTAGCGGGAATTCAATTCTATTTGCTGACAGCAGCTTTTGTTATCGATAAAAATCGCTATTATTACAATTAGCTGACAAAAGTTTATATACTAACGCCCCGTTACAAAAACAATAATTAGCACAAATTTGGTTAGTGCTTACGTTACCAGGCACTCGATTCTACACGTTTGTGTTATCGATAACAAATCGATATGTATATATTATGTACAATTGGCTGATATAAGATTATATATTGATGCTTATTTGAAGCAAACAACAAAACTTAGTATAAATTTCAAGGCACTCGCTTAAACCATGTATCGATAATGTTATCGATAAAAAGTGCAATTGCTATGCTTACAAAATTTATGGAAAATACAATGTGTATGTCTGTATCGATGACAGACGTATCAGCGATAAGATTGATGGAATATACTATCTTTCAATGTGTCATGCTTCATTGCTGTTTCTACAATGTATCGATAACATATCGATTAACAAACTAGTTGGCTTACTATGATATTACATCGGGGTTTTGGGTGTTGGAGCATTTGCACTTTTGCTCACACGGCTCAATGAATGTGAGCGAATCCAGCGAACCGAACAAATCAATGATCGAATGTATCGATTGCTGCTGCGTGTTGGGGCCAGGGGGAGGCTGAGGAGTTTGGGGCACGTCGGCTGATTTGCATTGGTGGCAAGCAACTGCGCAGATGCAGCAGCCCGCCAAACGGGCGCCAAGAAGTTGGCCAACAGCCAACAGCCAACGTGCTCGTGCCCCGCCCCCCCCCCCCCCCCTACGTGGAGAGTTTTGGCCCAAAACGCCGCCCATTTTGTTTAGCAAATTTGCAATTGGCCACAAGATGTTGCCACTGTCTGGCAAAGGGGGGCGGGGGTGAGGGGAGCCTATAGGTGCTGCCACATTGTGTGGCAAACAATGCTTCGTGTATCTCAATCAGCTTGAAGAGCTTTGTCTGCCCCAAGTTCCTCTCCCCTCGCCAGCTACTCTTTGCCCCCTTCGTTACGTTACGTTGCGTTACGTTACGTTTTCGTGTACGTCATTAAAATGTAAATCCGTTTAATTAACATTTTACGTAGAGGCGACCGTGTGTGGCGATGGGCGTGGCAAGTCAGTGGAATAGTTTGTAAATCAATTTTTTGACAATATTAAGGCAAGTGAGCGAGGGTAGACTCAAAAGTTGTTGAGCTAATGTTAGGCATATAAATGTTTATGCAGCCTTCGCAAATATTACAAATGCTAGCGAGGGATGTAATAAAAGTTCTGCTTCGTATTTGTATGGCTATTGATTAAGTAGCCCTCGCAGATAGCATTAATTGGAAAATCACAATATTTGATAGCAACTTTTGTGCTACACAGCAGTGTGCGAGGGTAGTTCTAGAAGTTGTGCAGCAAATGCAAGTAAAGAAATTGCTAAGACAACCCTCGTAAATGTTAGATTTTGTGAAATGGTTTTGGACTTGGAAGCTAATGCTTCGCGAGGGCAGTTACAGTTGTTGCAGAGGACCATATGTCCTCTAAAAGTTAGGAAAGAAATTGCAAAAGAAACCCTCGCAAAAATTAAATTTTGTAAAATCATGACACTTGCTTGACTTAAGAGTTGTTCCTTATAGTTCGCGAGGGTAGTTACATAAGTTGTGTTGCGCAAGTAACTCACTCACTAATACTGCTAAAGCAACCCTCGCAGATATAAAATTTGTATACAAAATTGATATCACATTTAAGACGTTTCGCTGGCTTCCAATCAAATGAGGAGTTAAAAAATAGGATTAATTAGTTAGCGAGGGTAGTTTCAAAAGTTGCGCAGCAAAAATTAGGAAAAAAATTTAAAAGCTAATGCTTTATTTGGTAGAATCATACAAGAATCAAGGCTTTTAAGTTTTAGCTAATAGTTGGCGAGGTTGGTTACAAAAGTTCTTACACTTACTGCGAATGCAACCCTCGCAAATATATAGTATATTTTCAATATAAAAGACATATAAAGCATGTCCGTGACTTCCAATCATATAATCAATCATACCATATGCGAGGGTAGTTACAAAAGTTTTGCAGCACAGCTAAGGCACTTGCCATAGAATGAACTTATTGCCTGCGAGGCTTGCTCCAAGTATTTCCTGTCTAGCTGCTTAAACAGCCCTCGCCAAATCACAGCACTTGGGTGGTGCTCGAGAACATATTGTGGGGCCCCTAATCAAGGTCCCATATGCCCGGCGTAGGTAGAGTAGTTCTAGTCTTTCGATTTGGCTACGGCCATAAAATTATGCATAATTTACAGATTAATATTAAGGAAACAAAGAAAGAGCGGGATGAGAGAGATCTGAAAGATCCCCAAACAGCATGGTGGGTCTCGAGTCGGGGGCCCCAGCCGATTGGCTTTAATTAAGACATGTTTCGAGCCGCGCTGCGTGTTGATATTTATGGCATAGATCTTCCAATATTATGCATATCGACTTAAGTTTCTCGAATCAGCATAAGACAATACAGCTTCATAAATACCCAAACCCAACCCAACCCAACTTGGCTTAGTCACAGCTCGAAATCGATGGAAAAAAGAAAAAAAAAATTGTTGTCCCCCCTCCCGAAAAACCAGAAAACAGTTGCCAACAGCAGGCAGACGTCATCAACGTTGTCGGCGCCTTCAATTATGCCCATAATTGGTCAACAGGTTGCCCAAAATGGGGATTTCAGATGATGTTGTTGTTGTGGTTGCATCTCTCACTCGCACACAATCGCGCGCTCGCTCTGATAATCTCTCAGTTTTTCCCATTCCAATAATATCAGAGTTCATAAAATGTCTAATTGTCCAATTGAACTTAGAAGAGAAGTCTATAAACTAATATAGGCAAACTGCTTTCCAAAGGGGAATGATATTTTCATAATATATAAGATATGAATATATATCGAGAGCAAGATTATAGATCTTCTTAGAGCGTTACAAGCATAATTCAAGAAGATAGTCAGTCGAAGCTTGCCAATAGCGCATTTCTGTCAAGAGTATGGTATTTTATAATATATGCGAAGTTATCGATATATATCGAGAGCCTTAAGCAAAAATACAGCTACTTTTCAGCTGTTTCCGAATATACTTCGAGATGCTAGTCAGTTAATATTAAGTTAGTGAGCTAATAAATCTTGCTAATACCATATTGTCAATATAAGCTACAAATAGGAATCTATCGATATATATCGAAAGCACAATCACAGCTGTTTTAGCCAGCTAATCAAACAATATCATCTATTGTGAGCTGACATTGCAAGCTGCTAGCTTATATAGAAATGTGTATTAACATTTTATAGAAAAATATCGATATATATCGAAATGAAACAAATGGAACAAAGCATTTTTTAGGATAATTCGAGTATTAATATTCTACAAAATACATACAAACTCATAGCGCTTTTGTTATGTATGTAAATTAATCGATATATATCGATAACATTTCTGTAGCCCAAAGGTAACTGCCCAACTATTAGAAAGCCATGCGCACTAGAATTGCCAGCCAGTTGCGCTAAAAATGCACATTTTAACACTAATTATCGAACTATCGATAGCTATCGTGCTACGCCAAGTGCGATTTACATGCCAGTGGAACACGATATACAGTTGATCGCAATCAGTACAAGATGCCAATTGTAGAACATTGCAAACTAGCTGTAATTTGACGTTGTTGTCGAAGTCGTCGGGTTGTTGTTGTTGTTGTTGTTGTCGATGTTGTCGTTGTTGTTGTTGCATTCAGTCACGATCAACTGTAGATATATCGATGCAACTGTCGATAACCGTTAGCGATCGTCATGTTGCCACGGGCATTGCATGTGAACAAAACATGCCAAATCAAAGTGTGAGTGATCATTCAATTAAGCAGCACGCCAGCAACAGTCGGAGGAGGAGGCGGTGGAGGAGGGACAGCAGCAACAACAACTCGACGACAGCAATCATACAGAGTTGCTCAGCAAACAAGCCAGCAACAACAACAACAGCAACAACAATGACAACAACTCAGTTGCCATCATCAGTTAAATTATGTGATAATATGCCAACAATGAGTGTGCAACAGCAGCAGCAACAACAACAGCAGCAATCAACACGCAACAACAACAACCACAACAACGTCAACAACAACAACAACAACTGTTGCTCTGCCCCGGCTGGCTGCACATGGCCAGCGGTGCTAAAGATGCGACACCAACAACAGCACGTACTCTGCCTCGCAGCAGCAGCAGCAGCAGCAGCAATTGCCGCCAGCAACAGGCAGCAACTGGCAACAACTGGCGGCAGCAGCAACACCAAAATTGCTGCTGCCTTTTTTGGTATTTGGTCTGCCGGCGGCTCAATCAGTTTTGTTGTCACCCGAGCGTTATATAGAGTGATTAACTGGCACATGTATTGAATTGAAGCAACAACCTCAACAGCAACAGCAACAGGGACAACAGCAACAGTTGCTGCTGCCGCATTAACAACGTGCAGCAATGCCAACAAAAATCGGCGTGTCTAGCGACAATCTAAGCAATATTTAATGCATAATTGCATTAGCTCCAGATTTTTACCAATCAATTTCAATTTCACACAACAACAACGACAACAACCACAACAACACCAGCAACTGTTGCTGCTGCAACAACTTTGGCTTTGGCTCTGGCTCTGGCGTTCGTGTAATCGCACTTCATGTCTAATTAGACTTGTTTATGCCCATTTGAAACACACAACGGCAACGCTTGCCTGGGCACAAATCTACTATTATTATCATTTTTTCAATACCCATTGATTTCAGACATATCTCGGGTATTATGGTTTAGCTAGGCAGTTGGCTACAAATTTCGTACAGACTTGAAATTTATTTGCAGCCAGAAACTGTCTTTCGATCAGCCCGTTGTCCAAGCTATCCTTCTGTATGCCAGTCTGTCTGTCTGTCTGTAGAACAGACTATCCTTCAATAGGTCAGCTAGTCTATGTGGTAGCTACAGGCCAGCGTATCCTACATTAGGCCAGATTGTCTGTAGGTCCGGCTATTCTTCTATATGTCAGCCCCTCTGTAAGCTAGCATGTCTATCTATAGACCAACCTGTCTGTAGGTCAGCTTAAGCCCCTGTATGTTAGGCTGTCCTTCTTTAAGACAGTCTGTCCTTCTATAGGCCGGCCTAGGCTTCTGAAAGTCAGCCTATCATTCTATGGGCTATAGGCTAAGGGCCTAAGTCATTCAGCGGGTCCTTTGTCTGTTGGCCGAGCTATATGTATAAAGGCCAGCCTGTCTGTCTGTAGACCACCCTATGCTTCTGTAGATGCGCCTCTACTTCTAGAGGTCAGACTGTCTGCCTCTAGATCAGCCTATTCTTCTGTAGTCTACCCTGTTCTTCTGAAGGCCAACAGCTTATCATTCTCTAGGCCAGACTGTGTGTCTGTATGCCAGCTTTTCCTTCTCTAGGTCAGCATTTCCATCTCTGGGGCATATAGCATATTTGTACGTCTATTTGTATGTCTACAGATATTTTGAACGTCTATCTATGAAAAATCAGTTAAATTTTTTCGCTTCGAAGTAATGCCCATCGCTAGACATTCATTTTTCCCATATTTCTGTAAATTTTCGGATACCAGCTTGGAAGAACAGTTCGTCTTTTGATGTGATTCATGTATCGACCCATTTTTTTGTTTCTTCGGAAGACGTGAAGTGTTGGTCATCCAAGTCCTGCACTATCAATCCGAATAGATGGTATTCAGAAGGACCAATAGCGGGGCCCATCGAAGTGTTGCAAACTAATTTGTCATATTTATCCGAAAATTGCGGTCGTTTTTCTTGCCGCGCTTGGCTCAAACGCTTAAATAGAGATTCGCACGTCTGTTTATCTACATATGTTGTTAGTTAGTTTTCAACTGAGCTATAGGAGCTAGAGACTAAAAATGTGGTATATAGATTTGTTTATATATAATGTGAATAATATGTTATTCAAATTTCAGGTGCCACGCCCACTACAACAAAAAAATATAACAAAAATATGCTATTTTATGGCCAGGCCTGATTTCAGCTCGATATCCACAGTATGTGCTTATCTATTGACTTAGGGTATCTTCTCGTCGAGTCTGCCAACAGCTTGTTTAGCCTTTTTTAATATTATTATACATTTTTTTATGGCTATCTTTGCGGTTATTTTCATTTCAAGTTGAGTGAGAGGGAGAGAGAGATGGAGCGGGTGGGTGAGTCAGTGAGTGAGAGAGGGAGATGGAGCGGGTGGGTGAGCGGGACAGCTAATGCATGGAAGCGACAACTCGTCAACGAATCACATTTTAAATGACAATTTTGCGCCTTTTTTGCTGCGCCTGAAATTGAAATTGAATTGAAAATTGCGCACAATAATGCAAATTGTTTTATCGATAAATTCTAGACACACGCACTCCATGCAACAACAACAACAACAACAAATGATGATGACAATAATGATTTGTGTTGTTGTTGTTGTTGTTGCCAACCAAATGAATTTATGTGTCAATAAATTGCAAGCAAATTAGCAAATGTCGACGTCAACCTCAACTGGAATGGGGTTCGGGATGGGTTTTACGGAATGGGGCTGGGTCTGGGGCCGGTGTTTTGTTAGCCCCCAGTCGATTTATGGACTACTCGTTAGCTGCTCGATTGCAGTTTGATTGATGAGCGCCAGCGCCAGCGCCCGCCTCAGCTCCAACTTCAGCCTTTTTGCCTTTTAAAGTCGGCCCCAAAAACTCCGAAAACTCCAAGCGGCAGCAGTGGGGCGTGTGCTGTGCGTTTGGCTCGACAATTAATCATTTTTGTGGCCAGACTTTTAGCCTTTTTGGCTTGGGCTATAAAAAGCCAACAGCAAATCTTTAAATGTTTGTTGACAGCTTTTCGGAGACAGGCCGGACATGCATTCATGAGAATAGCTGCTACAGTAAATTTTATATTGCTTTTACAACTGCTTATTATAGAGCTATTGCTTTGAAATTTTATATATACTTCAACTACCTCATTATCTAGGGAACCAGCAAATTTCAGCAAAATTGATCTATAAACAGCCGAGATATGCTACATACAACTTTACCTGCAGCAGTTGCAGATGAAAAACGCTGCATACTTTTACGCTGTGTAGGGAAATGGGTTAATAAGGTAGGGCACTGAGCATAATTATGGAAAAATTTGCATAGATATTGCAGAATTGAATGAAGCTAACCCTTTGATTGCTGCGGGTTTAGTTTCAACAGGTATACTAGCCGTTATTTTTGAGATATTACTATCAAATTTGGTATGTAGTTTCACATACAAATTATACAGCAAGAACTGCCGAAAAATTACAAAAATGTGACTAAATTTTGAAATTTTTGGGCACATGATTTTGGTATAGAGATTTATGGATATGTCTTGCGACTGTACTAAAAATTTCCTAATGTTTGGTCAAAATATAAGTGAGAAATGTATCTAATTATCATATCAGCTAAACCATAAGAGCTAATAAGTTCAAAATTGTTATATGGTAGCCTGACTTTTATAACTCTTAAAATCTGGTGCATCTCAAGGCAATTCTTTGTTGAAATTTGATCTAGAGGTTTTTGGATATGTCTTGAAACTATGCTGAATTATCATATATTATAGCATGTATCATATTAGTATAGCAGCTAAACCATAAGAGCTCAAGAGTTCAAATTTGGTATATGGCAGCCTGATTCTTATGACTCTTAAGATCTGACAACTCTTTAGTCAACAACCGGCTGCTGCTTCTTCTCTTGACTAGTTGGTCACACCCTGTGCTCGCCAGAGACGCCACTTCGAGTGGCTTGTTGGTTTAACAGGGCGCCATTGGTGGTCTCTCTCTCTGGGGCTAAGCACAGGGCGTGCAAATCTTAAGCGCAGCCACAAAATACAAATCAGATTTAGCCATTGTTGTTGCCACAGCAGAGTGGCTGCGGCTGTGGCTGTGGCTGGGGCTGTTGCATGTGGCATGTTGCATGTGGCATGTGGCAGGGGCAAGCGTCGTCGTCGGCAACAAAAATCGCGGCTTGTTTTCAAAATTACATGAACAAAATGGCGAGGCAAGCACAGCAGCTTGTGAGGTCCATACGCAGCAGCAACAACAACAACAACAACAACTGCAACTGCAACATTCGAAGTTGCAACAACATTTTTAAAAAGCAGCCAAGAAAAGAGACTCAAAACTGAAACTGAAACTGTGGCTCGACGTCAGGCAGGCCTCTAGAGCAGGCCTAGAGACCCGGGCCCAGACCGGGGCCCCGACCAGGCCTAGACGCGTTGAGACTGTTGCCAACTTCATATTGTTGTTGTCTGCTTTGCCTACAGTCTTCGTTGTTGTTGTTGTTGTTTAATCGTAGTCGATTCGACGAGTTATGGTAATTAAAAAGGTGTTCCTTTTGCAACAGTCGACAGCTTTTGCTTGGGGGGTCGCCGCCTCAAGACAAATTCATATTTTATGACCAGCTCTTGCGGCTATCTCTTTCTCCCGTCATATAGCTACCTCTTTCTAGCAGTCCAGCCAGCTAACTCCCAGGTCTAACTTCTTTCTTCTTTCTTCTGCAACGTGCATTTTGTTTTGGGTGGTCCCAGAAAATGTCGCCAATTCTGCGCAGATTCTTACTCTTCTTTATAACCTCAAAGTATGATACACCCTGTGTGTGTGTGTGTGTGTGTGTGTGTGTGTGTGTGTGTGTGTGTGTGTGTGTGTGAGGGTTTATGCCACCGTTTTGATCCTGTCAAGTTTTGCCAATTTACAGCCGCCCCAGACGTTTGTAGACTTTGTGACGTTTCTTTCATTTATTATTATGCCACAAATTACGCTCTTTGCATGCCCAACTAACTAATCATTCTCTCTTCCTCTCTTTCTTCTTCTTTCTATCTATCCTGATCTTACGACGATCTACAGACCATACTGAACTCAATGCATAAATATCAGCCGCGCTTTCATCTGGTGCGAGCCAACGATATATTGAAGCTACCATATTCCACATTTCGGACTTACGTGTTCAAGGAGACGGAATTCATAGCTGTGACTGCA
Organism: Phorticella flavipennis; assembly: GCA_037040045.1. Classification (NCBI taxonomy): domain Eukaryota; kingdom Metazoa; phylum Arthropoda; class Insecta; order Diptera; family Drosophilidae; genus Phorticella; species Phorticella flavipennis. The sequence continues at coordinate 95,506 of JBANCY010000019.1, forward strand.
TATCAAAATGAAAAGGTAAGTCCCGGGACCGGACAACCCCAGCTTTAACTCCAAATATCCACCACATTATCTCTAACTCTTGCATCTTTGTAGATAACTCAATTGAAAATTGATAATAATCCATTTGCAAAGGGCTTTCGTGATACGGGCGCTGGCAAACGTGAAAAGAAGTGAGTATCACTAGAGTTAAGATTGGTAATTTTACTGAAAATTTACCAAGACAAGCAGCTTTCCTACCTAAGTTGTCTTAAGATTCTGAAGTGAAGTAAGCTAATCTAAGCCAAACCTGCTGAAAAACACAGTCATAACTTTGTTTACAGGGTGTCTGCTAGCATACTCTAAGGTTGTTAACTTCTAAAGTTTTACCCTTACTCCAAAAAATATAGAAAAAAATGTTCTTCGCAAATTGAATAAAATTTTAATTAGGAACGAATTAAATACAAAAATGATGAACAAAATGGTATAAAATGCCGAAATCGGTTGAGTTTTGACCAAGTTACGATAGATTGTAATATGCTCCCATGTTAAAATTTTGGCCGATTTGAGCCCGATTTTTGGGTGAAAAATGAAACTCATTTGCGGAATGTTTTAAGTAGTTTTTTATGCTAATTTTGATCACAGAAATGGAAAAAACTAAAAATATCGAGTTTTTAATTTTCAAAATTTTTTCAAAACACAGGGGGGACCCTTACCTCAAAATCCAAAAAAAAAAAAAATCAAAAAAAAAAGTTTTTAACGAAATGAATTAAAATTGAATGAGAAACGAATTGTATAGAAAAATCATAAACAATATGGTATTACAAGTCGAAATCGGTGCAGTTTTGACCAAGTTATGATCCATTGAAATATGCCCCCAGAGGTAATTTTTTTCACTTGACTAAATATTTTGAAGGCCAAGCAGTTTCAAGCTTATTTCCCCTTATAACAGGGTATCTCAAAACCAACCTCATGCTCTTCTCCTGCACTAAGGATAGTTTATTGTCCTTGTCCCAAGACCACCTGCTTCCCCCGCCGCACAGAATGCGACCCAACAGCTCATTTGAGGACTCTTCCCAGCTCGCTGAAGTGCCCAACTCGAAATAGTCCTTGCAATTGTCTCGCATCCGTTGCCCGGGAACAGCCAAAATTCAATTCCCATTGACCAGGGCACTTTAGACTCCTTCAGCTGCTCCACTACTTCCCACTACCCACTACCCACTGCCCACTGCCCAGTGCCCACCTCATCACATCCATTCGTGCCCTCCGTGCCATCCCTGTCGACACTCGTCTGGCCAACTGGCCGTGCTCCGGCTGAGCCAAACTAATCGGCACTTTGAACTGCACTTCAAATTTCAACAATCAACTTGTCCTGCGCCAGCTGAGGGGGCGCTGCCGCAGGTGTGGGCGTGGCACTGAGCTGGGCATTTGTAGCCAAGGATACGCTCATTTCGCCGTATTTCTGTCTGTCTGTAACTGTGTGTGAGTGCCTCCAAATGGAGCAAATTTGCTGCCACTTTGGCTCGGCGAATGTATCTCAACCTATGCAAAATCTGCCCCCTTTATGTCTATCTTAAGCTTATTAATAGATGTATCTGTAAGTGAAGCTCGGGCTTAAGTTGTAACCGAGCTGATTTGCTTGGGCCCTGTGTTGAGCCAAGATGTGGATGTATCTTTAGCTTTGTTAGTAGTTGTGTAGCTATAAATGCATTTGTATCCTTAGCCCCATGAGTATCTCTGCAGCTTTATCGCCACAGATAGTTCTCTATCTTTAGCTGCGTATCTGCATAATGTGCTGTTTATCTAAGTCTGTGTCTTCTAGCAATATTTGTAACTTTAAGCTTTTACTGTATATTTATAGGTATGAATGTATCTTCAAACTCTGGCTGTATCTTTAGCTGCAGATAAAAATGTATCTTTAGAGACAGCTGTTCTTATAGAGGTATCTGTATTTTGAAACGTCTCTGGAGCTGTATCTTTAGCTGTAGCTATAAATGTATCTTAAGGGATAGCTGTTCTTAGAGACATATCTGTATCTTCAAACCTTTCTTAAGTTGCATCTTTAGCTGTAGCTATAAATGTATCCTAAGGTACAGCTGCTTCTTTAGGAGTATCTGTGTCTTTAAGTGTCTCCCGAGCACTATCTTTTCCCTTAGCTATAAATTTATCTGTTCTTATAGACGTATCTGTATCTATAAATGTCTCTGGAGCTGTATCTTTAGCTGTAGCTCTATTTGTATCTTAAGGTACAGCTGCTGCTCTAGGTGTATCTGTGTCTTTAAGTGTCTCCCGAGCACTATCTTTTAGCTATAAATCTATCTGTTCTTATAGAAGTATCTGTATCTTGAAACGTCTCTGGAGTTGTATCTTCAGCTGTTGCTATGTTATGCTAAATGTATCTTTAGGCACAGCTGCTTCTTTGAACGTATCTGTATCTTTAAGCGTCTCCTGAGCTGTATCTCTAGCTCTATCTATAACTATATCCAGATGCTTCTTGAGGCGTATCTACGTTTTTCATCGTCAATTGAGTTGTATCTTTACGCAAAGTTATTGATGTATCTTTAGGGATAGCTGTTTCTGTAGTCGTATCTCGGGCAATATCTTCAGTTTATCTTCAGCAGTATCTTTTGGGTGTATCTTAAGCCATATCTTTATATAAACCTTTGCTAGTAACTATCTGCCATAGCCATTAAATGTATCTATATGGTTCTTTGTATCTTAAGCTCTTTGTTGCTATATTAATTGAGTTAGTTTAGTTGCATATTTGGTATTTGGGAAGATTTGCTCCTCTCTTAGTTGTACCCTATCCTTTACTATGTTTGTATTGTTCTCTTCTGTTTAATTGTAGATATCTTAAGATTTATAACAAAGCCAACTTCAAGCACAACAATTCTCATGTATCTTTAGCCGCCAAGACAACTGTTATTTGTATCTATAATTGAATATCTACAATCGCAGTCTTTGATGAAGTGATAAACATTAATTTTTGTCAAAATCTGTGCGGAACTAATTAGCCAGCTCTGTGATTGCTGCTGTCTGTCAAATTGCAAGTCATGTGCTCTTTGGGGCGTGGCAGGGGGCCGGGAGATAGCAGCAGCCCTTGAGGAGGAAGCGCCTGGCGTGTGGCATCCGAGTGCAAAGTGGCCACAAAGTCAACAAATACTGCCCCAGCTCCTGCTCCTGCTCCTGCTCCTGTTTGAGTTGTTGATGATGCTGCTGTTGATGACTGGCACCTTTCGTTGGACCGAAAGGCCTTAGCTTAGCCGTCCCCCCCATGGTCAGGAACTGGCTCTGGCTCTGACTCTGACTCCGACTCTGACTCCGACTCTGTGCTTGTAATCCATATTGATGGATTGATTTCAATTTCCTGTTGACCACAGCCAACGCTGCAGGCTAAAATTCAACTTGGGGGAGTACTTTTTTCTCTGTTGTTGTTGTTGAATCAAAAGTCAATATTGGTCCGGCTATAGACGGGGCGGCAGGGGCTTTTGGTTCCGGTTCCGTCGGTTTCCCGGTCAGAGGCAAAGGCAAACCTCGAGACTTAGCATAATGATGAATGACATTTAAACGTTACAAATCAATTTTCACTCAGCATGTGATATGGACATGAACATGGATGTCTCTATATATACCCTATGTGCCGATGTGTCTGTGCCTGACAACTGACAAGACGATGATTGTGTAAAAGTTGAGCCCGGACTGGGTATGGGTCTGGGTCTGGGTCTGGGTCTGGGTCTGGGTCTGGGAGGGAGCTGTCTTTTGCTTTGGCGCACACAAAACAATTTACTCCGAGTTGAGTTGTTGTAAAACTGATTACGGCGCCTTTTGATTGGCATTAGAATTGCCACGCCCACAAGCCGCAAAGACCCAAGCCAAGCCAAGTCGAGCCCAAGCCAAGTCGTAGCCAAGTCAAGCCAAAAAAACTAGCAGGAAAATAAATATAAAAACTGTCTGGTCATTGATATGACAGCCATGTGTCAGTCAGTCCAAGTTTTCCATGCAATTAGGCATTAAAATACTCTACCTCTACCTCCACCCAACCTGCCCCCAACCTGCCCCTATCTCTTCCACTCACAAAAGTATGCTAAAGTTTAACCGCTAAGGCGCTTAGCCAACTTTTTAGCAGCTTCGACTTTCAATTAGCCTAGCCAAAAGCAGCCAAAAACAAAGCCAAAAGAAAATGAAGTGAAAATGCAAAGAAATGCTAAACCAAACCCGCACCCAAACCCAAACTTAACTCAACTCCAATTCAATTCATTCCGAAATCCTTGGCAATTAGTGGGACTTAGTCGAAATTGTTGTTTTGTTTTCTCTGGCAAATTGTTTTTTGGCTTTTTTTTGTGTTGACAAAAGTCGCATTTTAGCCTTTAAGCAGCTCAATTGGGCCTCGACGCAGCTACTTTTGCCATTTGTTGTTTGTTTGCGGTCGCTTTAACCCTTACCCGATGCCTTTGATTTTGGCCCGCAGGCCGACAATGGGCTGAGCGCTTCATTAGCGCCACAATAACAACTTGAGCCATTCAAATAGCTCAAATGGGGTATGCCAGACTAGCTGCATGAGCTGCATGAGTGCCAGATACATCAAGAATAGAGCTCAAGAACGCTTAAGCGTTTTGGGGTAAATCTTGAAAGCATCTAGAAAGCAAAATACTTGGGTAACACGCTAAAGCAAGCCAAAACAAACTGCTGAGACCTCGCTTAGCACGCTTAAAGACGGTATAAGATAGAAATATATCTGACCAAGCCCGTCTGCCCGCCTGACTGTTTGTCTGTAACTTTTCTACCTAGTTATCCCATTGTATAGCTATTGAGATAAAACTTCGTGGAAACCTTTTCTGGACGTCTCTGGTCCTGGCCCGTCTCTTTGTCCATCTGTATGTCTGACTCTCTATCATACTATCTCAACAAACCCGCCTGCCTGTCTGTCTATCCGCCCGTTTGCCCATCTGTCTGTAAATATTCCATCTAGTCAGCCAGTTTTTCAGCTTTTGCCACAAACTATTCATATAATCTGCACATATATCGAAATTGTGCGAATGGGTCTACTGTATCACATAACTATGTTACAATTAAAGCTCAAACTTGCTCATAATGTCTATATTTCTTAAGCTATTACTTTTAAAATAATAGCACAGTTAAAAATCTTCATTAACTAACGATCTAACCAATTTCAAATCAATCGGCCCATAAAAACGGAAGATATGCATCAATCAATTTCACAAACAGCAGATGACCTAGGACAAAACGCAGCATGCGCGCTTTTAAAATGGGCCTATCAAATAGGACTATCAAGTTTGGACTCATTAGCAACACTTTCATAGGGTTGTTTGGGTCTTGAGGTCGTGTTAGGCAGGTGTTAAACAAGGTCTGGTGGCTCTTAAGGAAAAGGAAGTTCTACATGAAGTTGAGAGCAAGTTCTGTGTGTACTAAATATAAATAAACATGATATAAAGTTAAGCCCAACTTTAGCTACCCTTTCGCACGCCGTACGCGCATGATAATATGCTCCGTATTAGCCACAAATTACAGGGTATCACAACAGTACTAAATGCCATGACAACAACAGTTTTGAGTATCATTTCATTTGAATGCTCTGGGTGTCGCTTCACAGCAGACGCCGCTAATTGGTGCCAACTATGTTGGCTTTGACAAACCAACAAACGAACCACCCGGCATACCCGGAACACCCGGACTACCCCAGACTATTCCGGACCACCTCCCAGCCTGCCCCGGCGCCCCGTCGCCCGGCGAGCTGCCTGAGTAAACCCTTTTTGCCATTCAGCAAGCAACTTCCGGGCTCTCTCTGGCTCGCGGAGCATCGGTGGGTTGGGATGGGGTTGGGGGTTACGATGATATTATTCTGATATTCATCTCGTTCCCCCGCCCACTGTGAGGCTTGGCCGCGGGCGCAAACGGAAATCTAAAGTGAAAACGTTTTAACAGCAGCTCGAGAAACGTTTTTGCAATTTCAAATGGTTTTTTCGCCGAGGGATTGTTCCATTGTTGCCGTCTCGCTCTGCCACAGTTGACAATGGGCGCAAAATTCGCTTGGCTGTTAATTTGCCAAATGCTGGGCGTGGCACTTTGTATGTGTGTGTGTGTTTGGTGTCTGCGTAATTCAAAAATTACAGAGCACAAAATACCCAAAACGCGCAATTTCTCAACCTTTTGGGCTTTGGCAAATTGTTTAGAAGCAAATAACACTGCCACGCCCCCCGCGCACAGCCCAGCCAAGTCAAGCCAAAAACGAGCCAAAAACAAGCCAGATAAGTTCCACACAAAAGCCAAGATAAACGTCTTAGTTGCCCTTTGTTCGAGTGTTGAAATTTATGGTTGGCTTACAACACGGGGAGAACCCCGAACCCAGCACAGGAGCGCAGCGAGGGCAGACAAAGGGCCTGAATTTGGTGGGGAGCGCTAAGAGGTGCTTGAAAATGTGACTCAATTGAAGCAGTATTTGGCTATAAGAATGTGTATGTAACTTCGGCAGAAGGGTCTTGAAGACCTATTTTCTTGAAAGAGAAGATGGAGAGAGAAATGTAGAGATTCAGGGGGTTCTTAAGATAAAAATCCCTTGGGACTAGGCTGGCTGTTAACTTGTAGGTAACTTAGAAACCTCTCAAAACTGAGCCCACATATGATTTGACGAAAGCTCTGAAATCATTAGTATTATGAAAGCTCTAAAGTCTTTGGTATAAAGTATAAAGCCTTTTAAGCAGATCACGAAGATGTCCGAAAACATTAGAATTTTCTATATTTGATAGAACCTGATGATGCTTAAGAATTATTTTCCAGTGCGTCCAGAGCTACGTATACCCATTAAAGTAGAATTTATGCGGTCTCAACGAAGGCTCTTTAGAGTAGAAACCCGATATTGTCTAAGGACAGATTCCTCCATGGATAGAATCTTTAGAGATATAAGAAACTTGAGAACTTAAAAAGTTCTTTGGAAAGCTTAATTTAGAAAATAAAGCCTAATGATGCCTGAGGATAGAATATAAATTGGAGCTGTCTAATCGAAGGGTCTTTCGAGTAGGCTTCTGATATTGAACCGATGCTGGGAAGAGTATGTTGAAAAAGCTTCTTTTACAAAGATATGCAGATCTTTCCGAATCCAATCGTTAGTGTTATTTGAGTAGGATCTCTGGAAGGAGGACTTGAAAGATATCCTCTTTGTAGAATGCCAATTTGAAGAAAAGGGTTTTAGAAGTATTCTGGGGTGTATTTTTTTTGGAATTGGAAGTCTATGATGAAGCTTGTAGTTAAAGCCTCTGTTGCTAAACTCGGCTGATTAATCGCTTTAGTTGGAGAACTCGCTAATTTATCAATTTATCCAAAAATCTTTGGCTATTTTGAGCGCCCCAATTTGGGCGCCCGAAAGACATGTATTAACACAAATTGATTTAGTATTAAATTAGGCAGATAGACACACACACATAGACCTAGTTATATGTCTATATGTATGAACAGGTGATTAGATATATAGGAAGACGCCTTTGGCGCGGCAGAAAATTTGCTAGCTGCTGCCGCCTTTTGGATTAAGTCTACTTTTGGGGTCTGGGTTTTTGGGTGAACCGCTGTGATAATGATACACACAGAGAGACGGACGGATAGACAGATAGATGGACGGACGGACGGACGGAGAGACATGTGTGAGCCAGTAAATTGGCCAATTTGGTGGCGTTTGCCCGGCAACTGACGTTAGCTTTGATGTGTGAACAACAACAGCGACAAGAAGAGGCAGGGGGGCGGGAGAGGGGGCGGGAGAGGGGGCGTGGCGAGAAGAAAAAAACCGTATAAAATACGGACATGGTGCGCACAGTATAAACATAGCCGGAAGGTGCTACGGCTGTGGCGCTAGTTGGTTACGCCCGTTCCGTCCGTCCGTTCGTCCGTCCGTCCGTCCGTCGGTCTGTCTGGCTGCTCATCCGTCTGTCCGCCTGTCCGTCCGCCTGTCTGTCCGTCCGTCCGTGCCGTACAGTTCAGACAGTAAATTACACTAACGTGTTTTGAATTATATTTTTCAATTTCCCAGACACAAACTGTCGGTTTGTTTCCTGTGTTTCCCTGGCCATAAGGAAGGATACCGTTGTTACATTTCAATTAAGCCGCCGCCCCAAACCGCCCATGTGAGTGTGGTGGGGGGCGTGGCGGTGTGTGTATTATGCCTTTAGCGTTGGTTTATCATTTTAGCAGATATTTTGCCCAGTGCAGCTGCAGCTTGATCCAAAAAGCCTAATAGAAAATAAGCAAATAGTGTTGTAAAGCGCCAAAAAGAAAAACAAAGCGCAAAGTTTGACTGTCGAAATTTTGGTAGAATTTAAAGCACATATATTTCCAGCCTTATAAGACTGTTTAGCCTATGCTTAAACGATTTTCTTAGGCTCTAAGGTTCTCCACTTTCCAACACTATATTTCTCCTTCAGCCTGAACAATTGGATGTTCTAATTTGTTTCCCCTTTCTCTCTCGCACCACTGTTGTTACAGGCAGGCGCTAATGTCGAACCGAGGGTCCGATTCGGACAAATTGAATCCCACGCATGTCAGCAGCTCACGTGCCCCATTGCATTTGGGCCACGCCGGACGTCCGCCCCATCTGCATCCGGCGCATGCGGCTGCATTGCTCGATAATCAACAGGATGACGAGGATAAGCTATTGGATGTCGTCGGTCCGCCCCAGAGTCCGCTGTTGCCTTTGAGCCACTCGCTGCAACAGATGCACGCCCACCAGCATTCGGGTTAGTATTTCGGATAGATCTGTGATCCGTGATCCGAGAACTTTTTTTCGTCTCGTTTTCCCTGGACTTTTAACTAACTAATGAAATTTTCTCGTTCTTTTCTTTTCTCATTTCATGTGATGCTCTCGTTGACTCGTTACTTGTGAATCGCTACTCGTGACTTGCTACTCGTGACTCACCATTCGTGACTCGTTACTTGCTACTCGTGACTCACCATTCGTGACTCGTTACTCGCCATCCGGTACTCATCTTCCTATCAATCTTATACTTCGCTCTTCCACTCACTTCGCGTGACTCCCTATTGATGACTCGTTACTTATGACTTTTTACTCGTTACTCGTGACCTGTTACTCGTGACTTGTTACTCCGAACTCCTGACTCATTATTCATCCTTCGGCACACTTCCCCCTATATCCAAATTCGCATATTCTTGCCTCTCTCACTCGTCACTCGTGACTCCTTACCCGTGACTCCTTACCCGTGACTCGTGACACGTAACTCATGACTCCTAACCCGCCACACCCATTTCCCTCCCCTTACTGCAGCAGCCTTGGCCGCCTGGTTCAATCATTTGGCTGGCGCTGGAGCCGGAGAGCATGCAGCTGCCGCCAATGCGGAGGATGCACTGCGTCGCCGCCTGCAGGCGGACGATGTGGAACGTGATGGTAGCGATTCGAGCTGCTCGGAGAGCGTCGGCGGCAGCACCGGCGGTGCCTTTCGACCTACATCCACCGGCAGTCCCAAGGAGGGTGTCGGCGGTGGCGGTGGCGGTGCTGCCGGTTCGGCTGGCAGTGGCGGTGGTGCTGCTGCAGCTGCAGCGGCCGCTGCGGCTGGCCTCAATGCCGCCGGCAGTTATCCATCGCCCAATATATCAGTGGGTCCACCGATACACCCATCGCCGCATCTGTTGCCTTATCTCTATCCGCACGGACTGTATCCGCCGCCGCATCTGGGACTGTTGCATAATCCGGCAGCTGCCGCTGCCATGAATCCCGCCGGCCTCAATCCCGGCCTGCTGTTCAATGCGCAACTCGCATTGGCCGCCCAACATCCGGCACTGTTTGGCCACGCCTATGCGGCGGCTGGTCATACGCCCGTATCACCGCTGCAGGGCCTCAAGAGCCATCGCTTCTCGCCGTACAGCCTGCCGGGCAGCTTGGGTTCGGCCTTTGATGCCGTAACGCCCGGCTCGAATGCCAATCGCAGCGGCGGCAGCAGCGATGCGGCTGCACCACCGAACCTAATGCCCGGCGGCGGTGCCGGATTGGGCCTGGACAATGGACCGCGCAGCCTCAGCTCTAGTCCGCGACCGCGCGCCAGCAGCCACTCGCCGCCCACACGACCCATATCAATGTCACCGACAACGCCGCCGTCGCTGCTGAAGCGTCAGCCGCAGCACTCGCCGTCGGAGCTGAAGAGCATGGAGAAGATGGTCAACGGGCTGGAGGTGCAGCACAATGGCAGCGCCGCAGCGGCAGCAGCAGCGGCAGCAGCAGCCGCAGCGGCAGCCGCAGCAGCAGCGCTGCTCAATGACGAGACGTCACAGCTGCACCACACGCATGCCCATTCGCATTCGCATCCGCACCAGCAGCAGCAGCAGCAGCATCCGCATCAACACTCGCATCATCAGCACTCGCATCCGCAGCAGCAGCAGCAGCATTCGCATAGCCACCTGGCGGCCGCTGGGACGGATCAGTGACAATTACTGGACGGCCGCGCTGCCTCTGAGTGTGACGAGGGCGGCGGCGGCGGCGGCGGCGGTGCAGTGGGTATCATGGATGAGGATGAGCTGGTGGACGATGTGGATGATGATGATGAGCATGATCGCAGCTCGGTTATCGATTTGGATATTGATGTCTGACCGCTTTAGCTTGATTGGTTCACAACTGGGCCACAATTGAACCGTGCTGCGGCCCTGGCCAGCATGGGCATAGCCAGCAGTTGATGGCGTTAGCCAACACTGTTAGCGGGTTTTTTTATACTGTAAATAGCGTTCTACGGCTAAAGAACAGCACACCCAAACACACACACACACACACCCAAACACACACACACATGGAGCACAGGAGCGGCCCGAGAGGATCGCGGGACCTTTCCTGCGCTTAGTTTGTAAAAAAAAATATACAAAAAAAAAACAGGAAAAATAATTTTTTTTTTTAATTTCAAATAAGTATTGAAAAATATATGTAAAAAATATGATTTGTGATGCGCAGAGAGAGAGAGAGAGGGCAATAGAGCGGCGGACAAGATAGAGTGCAGCCTAGTTTAAAGTAAAAAATGTTCAGTTCTGTGCAATTTACAAATTCGCTTGGAAAATTGAATTTTTTCAAAAAAAAAATAATAATAATAATAATAATAAAAATAAAGTGAAATTTGTTAACAGTTCTGTTGAACCGTTGAACCCAGTGAACAGTTTTGTGTCGTTTAACAACACTGTAACCCACACACACACACACACAACCAGCTAATGTATAAAAAGAGAGAGGAGAAAGTACGGCAGTTTCATAAGGCGAACAAATTGATATCGATCTATATAAAAGAAACCCCCGATATATATATATTGATATTTGTATAATTGAAAACAAATTAGCAACATCTAAGATGGCGCCTATATACATAGATATATATATATATATATACATAAACTTAACACATACACAAAACAAATATTGGAAACGCATTATATAGCTATATATATACATATATATATATATATAAACTTGATAACAAAAGCAAGAACAAGAGAAGAACAAGAACAAAAAACAACAAAAATTATTATAATCTTAAGCAAGAATATACATTTTTTTTTCTTAGTCTTAGGATGAACAATTTTTTTTTTCTAGAAAACGTAAATCGATTGTATTAAGCAAAAAATATATTATAAAAGAAACAAAAAAAAAGAAGATATTTAACAAAAAAATGTAAGAAAAATCGAAATATATGAGAGAAAACAGCAAGCAAATGCATTAAACGGATAATTAAACTAATTTATGTAGTTCTTAAGGACCGTGTACCGTTACAACCATAAAACGACAACAACAACAAAATACAAAATTAACCTCTTTTTTTTTTGTTTTTTGGAACATAATCCCATGCCTCGAACCCCCAATCCCCCACCCCAAAAAGTGTTTGTTTGGACTCTTGAAATTGGAAGTTTGGAAGTCTCAAATGGTGTCATATCAGCTGTCATACTGTCAGCTAACTGGCAAGCTATTCAAATTGCTCTCATATGCCGTTGTCATATGTATTTTTGGAGCTTAAAATGCTGTCATATATAATATAGTAACCATATTTATTTGTCATATATAACTGACGGTACAAAATGATGTCAGTTATAGCTGTCATACAGTCAGTTCTCATATAAAACTGGCTACATATATAATATATTGGCCATATCTAACTGTCATACACAATTGACTACCAAATGCTGTCTGTTATAGCTGTCATACAGTCAGCTCTCATATAAAACTGGCTACATATATAATATATCGGCCATATCTAACTGTCATACAAAACTGAATACACCAAATGCTGCCAGTTATAGCTGTCATACAGTCGGCTCTGATATAAAATTATAACATATAGATTTTGTCGAACAATTTACTGTCAGTTAACTGGCAAGCTAAACCAATTGCTCTAATATGCCGTTGTCATATACATTTTTTGGGTGCTTAAATTGCTGTCATATATAATATAATCACCATATTTAACTGTCATATATAACTGACTACACAAAATGCTGTCAGTATGTCTGTATGACTGCTATAACTGACAGCATTTTGCACCGTCAGTTACAGCTGTCATGCATTGGCCTTAGATATGGCCATACAAAACTGACTACATAAAATGCTGTCAGTTATAACTTTCATACAGTCGGCTTTCATATAAAACTGCCTACATAACATGCTATCATATGTAAATGTCAGATATTGCTGTCATATACATTTTGACAAGCCCATAGATTTTGATCATAGATTTGGAGTCTCTGGCTTTATAGTCAAATGCCTCAAGCATATAACTGACCAAGCTGCTAAGTATGGTAATTATATGTCAAGATACCCATTAAAGACCTTACGGTATCGGTATTTTCGTGTCGTATTATAAATTTCATATGGCAATATCTGTGTGCTAACATCTAACATTCATCAGATATTAAATATGTATGATGATATATGACAATACGAAAATATATAAGAAATACTTCAAAGAATTGTCTACAATTGCCCTATTCCATCTGACATATAACAATCAAATTATATGACAACAGCAAAAAATATGCCAGAATGTCAATATTATATGGTTAGAAATTGTTAGAAATTGTATTCGACTTAACTTTCTGCCATATTATATGACAACCATCAATCAAGATAATATATCGGCTAACTCATATGTCACTTTGTGCATCATATATGAAACGTATGACGTATGACAGCATACTAAAATTCTACATATATTTTCAAAAATAGCTGTCAGTAAAATTTCGACATATTTCAGATCATATATGTATCAGTAGTGCAAACAATCATTGTCATACCCAAAATATATATGACAGCAACAAGTGCCGTCATATTATGGTTTCCTTTAGTCATAGAAAACTAAATTGACCAATTGCATACGCAATATAGGTTTCATATATGAACATTGAGTGGAAAGTATGACAAATGATGAGGTATTTATATGACTCGAATTACTCGATTATGTGAAGAAATCGTCATAGATATATGATGTTTACACTAAGATATGTTTACACTATTTTGGATTGTAACATTTTTTCGTCCGATGTTCGACAGGAGCAGAAAACCATAGAAAAGTTGGCAATATTTTTCATATATGACAACATATGATGGCATATGACGCCCAGGGAGACCCAAAATTCAGTCTATAATTCACGTAATATTCTAGAAACTTGATAGCAGCGACACACACACACACATACACTCACACACACAGACCTAAGCAGATCTTATAACTATATAACTTGTAGAAAAGCTCTTAAAAATAATTTCATAATTTTTTTTTTTTTGAATTTTTTTTTTATTAATTTTTAAGTTGAAAAACCAAAGAAAGCGAGACAATTTTTTTTTATTAAAAATAAATAAATATATATAAAAATATATATGGAAATAGTTGTAAAACTTTAGAACAGACTTCGATTAGCTATTTAGTATTATTGTGTGTGTTTTTAGTTGATATCACATATATATAGTTATATCTTATGTGTATATACCTATATATATATATATATATATACATATATATTGTCCCTATATATTTTATGTATTTTTTTTTTGTTTCGACTAAGTAAAATATTATATTGAAAGGCATTCAACGCATGTTCCTCGCATAAGTTTAGAGAGCAAATAGCAACTGCTTTAAGTTTTGATACACCCCACACCCAACCGTAACTCCCTCATCACACACACACACACACATAGACATTTTAATCCCTAATCCAAAATTTCCCACAAAACTCACGTACGAAAGATGAAAATCTGAGCCAAACTGCGGCCTGCCGTCGTTTATATATCCTTGCAGATAAATTATGGATATGACTGAAGATTATTATACTTCGATTTGAATTGAATGATTTGAATGATTTTCAGCTTGAATCTTTTGAAATTCGCTAGAAAACTAGATGAGCAGTTAGTCAGAGATTTTTTTTTCAAAAAATGGATTAAAAAATCTTTTTCAAGTCGAGCTTTAGCTATAAGATATAGTAAGCAGATTTGTCAGAATTCAGGGTTTTACACTATCAGAAATTAGGGGACCTCGGTGGATCAGTGTATAGCTCAGTGCGCCAAACAAGAGGTGCGAGTTCAAGTCCCGCACATGTCGATAGGATTAGACCTCCTAGAAAAACTAGGTTGTGGCGTAGGATTTGAAATCGATCCACGTAAAAAGAAGTTCTTCAAGCAGAATATAGGAAAATAATGTTTCAGGCTTTGTTTTCAGTGAGGATGATTTTCAAGAGGTTTTTTTTTTTGGAAACAAAACAGCTATTCGAGGCGTATTATATCTGCAAAAGCTGAGAGTGAAAGGATTTTGGTCTCAATTATCAAGTGGGAGAAGTTTTTTATTGTCTTTCCTGCAGCTTTATAAACATAAAGATAATGTTTTCTCGATTTTCCAACAAACAATTTTAATTGTATTTTCTTGATTTGATTTCAAATTCTTATTTTCTGAATTCTACTAAGAATTTTAGGTGTTACTCAGTCATCAAACTATGTTTAACAAAATCTTACATATATTATATATATTACATCTAGTTTTACGATCCTGCAAGGGTATAAAAACAGCACAAAAAAAGTTTTTCAAAAAATTAAAATAATAAAAGATGAAAAGAAAAAAACACAAAAAAATTTGTAGAGCAGTTTGTTTTCCTTATAACCGATATACTTATATACCTATACATATATATATATATATATATATTATATATATATAAAAATTATATATATAATTAATTTTTTTTTGTTTGTTTAGCTGTTTTTGAATGAATTTTACGCAAAAGCAATATTAATTATAGTTAATTAAATTAAAGAACGAAAGAACACAACAACAACAAGAACAACATGTATATATATTATATATATATAGATATATGTATATACATATATGCAAACGTATATATATGTATATGTATATGTGTGTATATATAGTATAATTCGATCGATGATGAAGCAACAACACCTCATGTCACTGCAATTATATTAAAATTAATTAAACAACAAACAAAACAAAAAACAAAACGAAATTAAATAAAAATTATTACTAAAAAAATGAAAAAAAAAAAAACAACAAACAAAACAAAACAATAAAAAAATAAAAATGCAAATAACAACAACAAAATACATGCAACAAGATATGCCGTGTTTTTATTCTCATCACTTTTTTGGCGGCTTTTAGCGGGTATTTTGGCTGGCAGCGGGAAATGGGGCTGGCTAAGTGGATATCGATATATACGATATATATTCCTGATAAACAAATTTCAACAGAGCTCCGAAATGTTATTATATGGCCATAACAACCCTATCTGGTCACAGCCTGAAGCACTATTTTCATTTAGTACTGCTTCCTTCACCGAAGAACTTTTGCTTACGCGGGTGGATTGCAAATCCTACGCCATAACCTAGTTTTTCTAGGAGGGTCATGCCTATTGACATGAGAGGGACTGGAACCCGTCCCCTTGTTTTGCGGGACACAGCGCTATCCACTGGTCCACCGAGGCCATGAAATGTGCCAACTACAAAACCTGGCTGCAAATTTAGATGCAGTCTTCAGGTTGGATCTTCCAAAGTTTGATTTTTTACCTAGTCAAGAGCTATTTTTTAGATTTTTCTAATATTATATGATGCAAGATCTATGAACAGTGTGAATAACAGCTATAAGAAATTTGAATAATAGGTAAAAGATTTTTGTTATCTTTACTTCATGTACATTTCGGCGCCTCGGTGGATCTGTGGCTTGCGTATTGTGCTGGAAAAAAAGAGCTCGTGGGCTCGAATCCCACGAATATAATGTCAAAAACAGAAGATGTGTTTTCTTCACTCTCAAACATTTTTTGTTATACCCTGATCCCATTTGAGAAAGAAGGGTATAATGTATGTAACAGGCAGAAGGAGGCGTGGCAGACCCCATAAAGTACAGTCGAACTTCTCTATAGTGAACTTTTATACTTTTTTCGTTCCAATTTAAATACAATTTCTGTATAATGAAGTTTCTATATAATGAAGTGATTTTCTGGTCCCGTCAAGATTCATTATAGGGAAGTTCGACTGAATATATGTTTTTTATTAGCATTTATTAGCATAGTATGAATGTGCCGATCTCGAAAACTACAAAAGCCATAGACTTCAAACCTGGCATAAAAATCCGTGTATAGCACATGCAGTACGAGTTTGCTTCAAATTTCGGCTGCCACGCCCTCTATCGCTCTGATTGTCGATAAAATGGCCATAACATTGGCTTTTATAGAGCAATCGTCACCAAATTTGGTAAATAGGGTCATGATGAAAAACTGCTGAATGAAATTTCTCGAAATTTTGATACACCCCTCCATTTTCCCGGAAAGTGACAAAATGTGAAGCTGCCACAGTTTTTATACAAGAATCGCGAAATTTGGTATGTGGCTGCCCAGATCCTATGCAGAAAGTGGCATTAAAAATTTTTTCAATCTTAATTTGGTCGCCCCTAAATTAAATAGGTGCTTATATTTTCTACAATTCTAATCATAATGGTTCGGATTGCAGAATATATATTTGTGACGATGTCATCAACCAATCTTAAAACTTTCAGAACGATCGGATCACAAAACACCGAAGTGACAAGACTCAGAATTGGCCAAAAACGCGCTAAAATGGTCAGAGGTGAAAAATGTATTGTCACCTGGCGGATAAACGTTTATAGCTAGGGACATGAAATTTAGCATGTAGCTCCGCATTGATGACGCGCAATAAGCAATTTCTCAAATTTTGGATGCAACGCCCTCCTCCCCAGCAAATCAAAAACATTGGACAACAGGTGTAATTTTTTGATTTGGAACAAGATTTTCGACATACTTATTTTGGAATACATTTCGAGCTTAAACTGGAAGTTTCCAGTGGATCTGATAATAAACCCAAAAGAGTGTACAAATCCACCTAAGGAAAAGGCGGTTGTCTTTTACTGGGACCAGGGTATGCCGCAGTCGTGCACTCTCGACGGCAGCACTCTATCTTGTTATCTCATAATTCTTTGTGTTTTTTGTGTATTTTTTAGTATGTTTTGGTTTATTTGCTTTGTTTGTTTATTTGCCCGTCAAATGGAACGCGAAAGTCGAGCAAATAAACTGGCAAAGTGCATTAATTTAATATAATTAAAAGGAATCAAATAAAACAAAATAAAATAAAGCAGAATGCGAAACAAACAACAACAAATGAGCAGCAAAATTCGTTGTCAATTGTGCACCCTGTGGCGGTGGTGTGGTGCGGTGCACCCTGTGGCAGCAACATTTTGTATCAATTGCAATAAAATTTGCGTAAATAAAAGCCGAGCAAATATGCCGTGTCATAATTAAGTCCCCTTTTTACAGTAAATCCACACGCAGATACATTCACACACACGCACACACACACACAGATACAAATGCAAACACACAGATACAAACGTAACTACAAATAGGTAGAGTTACCGTTCTTTACGTGTGTTAATAAATATAATATATATATATATATTTTCCAGGCAATCGCAAACAAACCAAAATTATAGTCAGCATATTAATATTGCGATTTTCCGTTTCAATATCCGATTTTTCAGTTCATAATTATATCATATTTAAAGCTTTTATCTCTCTTTATCCACTCATCGCATCATTTGACTATCGGAACCGCAGTTCGGCAAATTCCAAGCACAACTTTTCATATTTTGTTTGAGGAAAATTGCCACAAAATGTGGCATGAATATTGCATCCCTTGGAGAACCTTTGTCCACTGGAGTTGCCGTGCCTTGAGGCATCCATAAGGGAGTACTTTTGGTGCAGAGAAGCAATAGGAGCATCAACATGTTCATATAAACATTATTAGCTAATACCCTGTGTTCCAAGGGGATAGCGCACAAGAGGTGTGAGTTCGAATCCCGCTCATGTCGATATAGACATGGCCCTCCTCGAAAAACTAGCTTGTGGCGTAGTCCATCCACGTAAAAAAAGTTCTTCAGTGAAGGAAACCAGAAATAAAGGAAAATAGTGCTTCAGGCTTTGACCCGATTTAGTTGTTATGGCCATACAGGTCAGCTCTAGATAGTTATGGCTTCTTTGGAGCCTTTGTTGAGCTTAGCAGAAGTCAACAGCTTTGGGCCGAAATGTTCAGGATTTGTTTAGGTTCTTATCTAGTCAAAATTTGCTATATTTTTTCCAGAGATCTGAGGTTTTAAATGTCTTCACTTCATCAGATATTAAGGCAAATTCAACAATATTACAAAAGCATCATTTGTATATCTGAAAAGTCTATCTAGTCAAAACTCTTAAGCCTAGAACCATTTGACTTACTTTTTTCGAAGAAAATCTTTTGAGCTCAACACGTTTGTCGGAACCAGATGGGACGAACCACTACTATACCTGTCATATAATCAAGAGTCGGTTTTCCCCACTCAATATCATACAACTGAAATTCGTTTTTGCCCATATATTCCATGTTTATCAATCAATTGTCTTTAAATTCTGGCTAATCCCAAATTAGCCTATGATCTTACAATCCCCCAAATTTCCAGGCAAACGAAATACCTTAACTCATAATATAGGCGAAAGTTCTATGCATTTTTTTGGTTCACAGCAGATAAACTTTCTTCCCGCCCCACAAAATGATGACAATTAAGTTGATTTACTTAATGTTTCGTATTAAAACCGACCATATATCTTGGCAATAATCTATTGACTTTCGGGGCTTTACGCATCATACCCAAATCCATTAAACGTTATACGTTTTTGTGTCAAATTTTTCTGTTAGTTTTGTGTAAACAATCGCATAATTCATGCCGCAAATGGCCTGTACCCCGGTTCCCCGGTTCCCCAGTTCCCTGTGGCCATGTGGTCTACGGGTCGGGGGTTAGCCAAGTGTTGTCGGCAAAGTCGGGACGGTATAACCCATAACCCTTTAACGACTCTGCTAGTGGTGACATCGACGGCAGCAATTAATAATACGTAATTTATTTGACTTTTAGCCCAAAAAAAGACCCGAAGCGCACTCAAACTTATTGACAGTCAGACAAAAGATCTGCATGGAAATATCGTAAAAAAAGGGTTACGCATCAGGGTTTGGGGTCCAACTCCCTGCCGCCCTCCATTGAAGCGTTACAATTTACAAGTCAACCAAAAAACAGAAACAGAGAAACAGAAAAAGCCATCGCCCACTCGAGTGTAACCAACTATTTTTGTTGCGGGTGCCAACGAGTTTTCACGTACCCGAAATTATCGTAAAGTCGTTAAACTGCGACTAAATCCTTAATCTATGCGACTAAACTGGGCCTTCGTGTCGAAATCAATTAGATAAGCTCTAAGTGAAAGAGCTCAACGCTTGGCTTAGCCGAGGGGTTAACCCGACTGATCCGATAATCCCAATGCATCGAAACATCAGGGGCTACACTAAGCGGATCTTAGTCCCCCGTAAAGAGATTACCAAAATTGGGCTTATTAAATTAAATACTAATCTACTAATCTAGCCCTAAATGGGAGGGATAACCCTTCTTTTTTTGGAAGAGCTTTCGAGTGTGCTTTAATCAGTCAAATTTCAGGATCAAACAAAATATAATAGATAAACTAATTTTGTATAAATGATAGCACTTTGAGAATAAGGCTTAAACTTCGTCTAAAATTTTTGGTGTTTATGATCCGATCGTTCTGAAATGCTTAGTATTGATTTATATAATAAAACTCAAGTGTAGCATTTCAGTGGACTTACATTATTTTCGGAAAATCATATAAGGATGCAAAAATTTTGCTGCTACTTTCTGCATAGGCTCTATGGGCACCCACATACCAAATTTCATAACTCTAACATAAAAATTGTGGCTGCTATACACTATTTCGTCAATTTAAGGAAAAATAGAGGAGTGTATTAGAATTTTGGGAAACTTCTTTCTGCAGCTTCTATTCAAGTCCCTATATATTAATTTTGAAGCCTATATCTCTATAAATGCGAAAATTATGATATTTTTATTGAAAAAGCTTGTTGTGGATTATTAGGCGAAGGGGGCGTGGCACTTAAAACATGAGCTCCTTATGATTCATATGGATTTTTGTGTTGGTTTTGAAGAATCTAGTTGAGCTCTACTCGTACAGTCGATAGGACGAACAGCTGGACGGAAGTACGGACACGCTATACCCAATATCCAAATGGGATTAGTGTATGGAATACAAGCTGGAGAAGTTGGGGATCAAGTAAGATATTGGGATAATGATAGTTTAAAGAGCAGTAAAGCAACGAGTGGGGCCTCGGTGGGGTGCAACTGGGTTGTGGCGTAGGATTTGAAATTCAAGAAGCAGAAATGAGGAAAATAGTGCTTTAGGCTTTGACCCGATAGGGTTGTTACGAGTGGGCTCAAAAGATACATATAAATCCAGTAGTTGTCCAAAGTAACCAGTAACAAGGATAGTCGGTTAGGCTAGTGGTTTGGAGATCGAGTTGCGATTGAACTTGATGAAGGATCAGTAAATCAATCCATCTTATAAGTGGGGAATCAGGAAATCCGGGACCCAAAAGCAAAGCCACTTCAGTGCGTAACACGCAGCACTTGATTTTAGCAACAAAAACAACAAGAACAACAACAAGTTGGTTGGCAAAAAGCCGTAAAGTTGATGTGCGTGAAGACATGACATGCCATGACAAGGTGGAACACGGCCTGACCGGGAGCGGGGGACGCGTATTATAATCGTAGCGATGAGACGTCATCAATTGAATGAAATTTAGTGCCATGTCATTTGAAGGGGGGGGGGGGGGGTGGGCTTTTCGAAGGGGGCTAGTTGGATACTGGGGGGAGGTAGGGTGTAGGGGTGTCAGGAACTAGGGGGTGCTATGACAAGTTGCTGACTTTCTGTCAATGTGCATTATCATAAGTTGCGTTTTATTGCCAAAACATTTATGAGGAAGACGACAACAACGGGGACAAAAGTGCGTGCCGAACGAACCTTAGACAACTGGGCTTGGGGCAGGACGGGGGCGAGTGGGTTCATAGGGTGGTCATAGGGGGTTCGATGCGTGTGTGTGTGTGTGGGGTGTTTTGGGCTGCAAGTGGCGTTTGTCAGCCGAGGGCGGTGCCACAGTTGCGGTGTCATTGAGTCACAAATTTGATGTGCCGCCAGGTGGCTCGTTGGGGGCGTTGGGGGCGTTGGGGGTAGTGGGGGTAGTGGGCGTTGGGCGTGCGCGTGGGCGTGGCCACCTTGCCGGGCTACATGTAATGATCATAATAATAGTTTTACGGGTTAGAGAAGTCACAGTCACAGCGACAGCGACAACGACCGGGCAATTTACGGCCCGGCACACGGAACAAAATTGTTTTCATACTTTCGATTTTTAACCCTTTTGCGACAAAAGGTGCGTAGGGCCCATTGCGTGCGCCCGGCTTTTCCTTTTCCCGGGGAAAAATTTCGCTTTAGCTGCGGTTGAACCAAGTTGTTGTCGAGTCAAGTTTGTTATGCATATTTTATTATCGCATTCTGTGGATACGCACAGGAAGTTGACTCTTTGCGTGCAACCACCCAGACCCGGGATAGGATGGGATAGAACCGGGCAGAACCGGGCAGATCAGACCCATTGAAAGGGTTGCAAAAGGTTCTTGTTGTTGCTGTTGACATTTAACTTAAGCGACCGCACGGCAGCAATTAAAATACTCAACTTGTCAGCGCGAGGACAAGGTTACCCTTAACACCCCCATCCAAACAGCACCATACCATCGCATACCCCCATCTTTCCCCCATTTTTGACAGATTTTGTTGTGATTTGATTTGTGAACAACAAAGAGACAAATTATTGTAGAGGAATTCGAAAATATATTCATTAAGCATGCAGTTATGCCCATGAGATTTATGTGAACGCAATCCTTACCAAACGGGCAAAATAGCCAAAGTTATGCCAACCCCGCCCACAAGCCACGCCCATTTGGTTCGAGCTATAGCCAACTGGGTTATGCAAGACTCTTAATTATGCTGAATTATGCCCAAGAAATTCACTTACCCATTATAATAGTTCATATAACAAAGTCCCAGAGACCATAGTAGGAACTCAGCGAAATACCACTTGGAAATTTTGAACTTTCTTCGGGTATCTGAAGCTTTGGATATAAAAGATCATCAGTTTTATATACAAAATTAAAGTATGTTCAATAAAAAACGAAGATGCTACAGATACAAAGTCACGAAACTCGAGACGTTTTCATATATCAAAAGGTTAATTTTTTGAAAAATATTTTGAAAATAAGGAATCGTATCTATGGTACAAAAATACCTCAATAGTCGTAATAAACTAATAAAATGAAAAAGTTATTATTATTTTATGGCCATACCATAAAGCCTGAAGCACTATATGCTCTTATTTCGACTACAAAACAACTTAGTTTCTCCTAGGAGGGCCATACCTTCGACATGAGTGGAGCTCGCACCATAACCCCACTTTTTGGCGGGACAGAACGATATCCACTGGTCCGCCGAAGCCCCAAGTTGCAATGAAATATTTACAAAATTTGATTGAAAATTGGTTTCATTATATATAGAAGTATAAATAAGTTCGGGGCGATTTTTTTTACGAACATTGGTAACGTATCTACAAAGTATTTTCAAAATATTGTCCATCGCTAGCCACTACTTTTTGCCATCTTTCTGGCAATCCTTCGCTCTGGACTTTTTCTAGCCATCCAAGAATCGATCCATTCTTTAACTTCAACATAATTGGAGAAGTGTTAATCTGCCAGGCTATTATGGTAATCAGAAGTAGCAATGTCTGGGCTATACGGCGGATGTGGTAGGACTTCCTAACGAAGCCGACTAACAGGTAGTCAAGCGTTGTCGTGCTGCAAAATTACTTTGACATGTCTATCCGAAAATTGCGGGCACACCTTCCCCGTGATAGTCTCGTTCAGTTTTAGCAGTTCATAATACATCACACCCTGTTAATCCCACCATATACACAGCATATGTTTCGAGCTATGGCTAGGCTTGGCCGTCACCAGTTAAGATTTTATGCAAAAAACGTTTTCGTTGGAGCAGTTGCTTCCACCTGGTAAAACTATCGACGTCTCTAGGCTACAGTTCCTACGGCACCCAATTGCCTAACTTCCAAATCTTTCCCATTGCTGTCAAACGATAGCAAATGACTGGTTTAGTGACTCCAATCGATTCCCTTCACGACAAGTCTTTATTCAGCACAGACTCCTATCTTTCATCCTCAAATTTTGGTGGCGCTCCGGATGGTTCCTCGTCTTCTAAAACAAATTGGCTCCACTAATTCACTTCCTCTGAAAGACGATGACTTTCGGAAGCCTTTTTCTGTATATTGTCGTAATCCCCACGGGAAACACATTTGGAACCAAATTTAAGATTTTACGGGTGGGAAGATCACAAGGCTATTCGACAACGTGTAAGGGGGACGTCATAATGTTGTCAGCGTATCGGTTGCTGTGAAGGTTGATCTGATCTTTAATACAAAACTAAGTTCCCTTTCAATGGCGTACCAGGGAAGCCCGTAAGCTCGACTTTTAAGCCCTCGAGTTAATGCTTCGAAACAGTGCTTGAGC
The DNA here is from genome assembly GCA_037040045.1 of Phorticella flavipennis. Classification (NCBI taxonomy): domain Eukaryota; kingdom Metazoa; phylum Arthropoda; class Insecta; order Diptera; family Drosophilidae; genus Phorticella; species Phorticella flavipennis. The sequence continues at coordinate 119,478 of JBANCY010000019.1, forward strand.
ATGGTTTTAAGGAGGAGAGCCTGGTTGACATTCTTCAAACTACAAACCAAATCTTTCCTAATTTGCCCACTTCTTGGAGTTACATAGATATAAATTTCTGAAATTCTTGGCAAAACAATTCAAAAATCTAAATTTACAATCCAAATGATAATTGTAGTCAAAAGTCGCCGCAAATTGCTGACATTCTGGTTTAGTGGGTCAACTGTTGGAGGTGGTTCCAAGTGGTTCCAAGTGGTTCCGAGTGCTGCGATCGGCTGAGCGTCGAGGTGCTGAGTGATTGCCAGAATGCCAGAGAAGAGGAGGTGTGCCGCGGAGGGGCTTACGTTTAGGCTTGGAGGTGGAGGTGGTGCTGGCGGTGGAGTTGTGGTTGGAGGTGCAATATCTTCATCAAGCTGGGCCATTCATTGAGTTGTCTTCTTTGAAGACCCAAAATGTCGCTTTCATTCGCAATTGACACGAAAATCGCAGCACACGAAATGAAAAAAATTGGCAAATCAATCAAAGTGACGACAAACGGCTAACTTGGCTTAGTGGGGGTAAGGTGGGGGGTAGGAGGGGGGTATCAGGTATGTCATGGTAGTAGGTAGGTGGGGGTGACACAGGCGGCAGGCGGCAGGCGGCAGGCGGCAGGCAATTGTTTTGTGTGCCATTTGTTGTGGCAGCCACAAAATGTCAACTGGCTTTGCATATGGAAATTGCTTAATGGCAATTGACCCGCTGCTGTCAATGACATGGCCAAAATGCCAGCTAGAGGGGCTACAGGGGGGAAAAGGGTGAACGGGGGTACTGACTGATTTTTGGAGGCTTTCGCACAGCAGGCAACAGC
>JBANCY010000020.1:0-59405 GCA_037040045.1 Phorticella flavipennis
TGTGTGTGTGTGTGTGTGTGTGTGTGTGTGTGTGTGTGTGTGTGTGTGTGTGTGTGTGTGTGTGTGTGTGGGTGTGGCTATGCCATATATGCCATATACCCAAGACAGACTCATATTGCTCACGAGGGTCGATTAACAAGTTGGCTCGATAGTCCTGCATAATCCAATTTGAAATTATATAGCTAAATTTTCTTGAAAACTGATCAAATAGCTTGTTTTAGATTTTGGATTATCTTGGGCGCATTTATAATTATGATTATATGCCCATAACAACCCTATCGGGTCAAAGCCTCAATCACTTTTTTCCTTTATTCTGCTTCCTTCACTGAAAAACTTTTTTTAAGTGGGCGGATTTCAAATCCTACGCCTCAACCTAGTTTTTCTAGGAGGGGCAATGCCTATCAACATGAGCGGGACTCGAACTCGCGCCTCATCTTTGGCGGGACAGTGCGCTATCTTCTGGTCCACCGAGCCTCCTAGTTGATTTCCTTCTACAAGATAGAAAACATCAGATTATGCATTGGATGTGTTTGTGATAAACTAGAAGATACTCTGTAACTGTGTTAGTGAAGTGATAAAAATATCGTTAGATTTACATTGGTTGATTTTAAGCACCTTTTGTCTGTCAGTTTTTAACAGTTGAATTCAGATAACATATATCACCTTGTGTTGTTAGAAAATTTGGACAAGCAGAAGAAAATTAAAGAAATTTGGAAGCAGAATTAATGCTACGATAATATTTGAGTTTGGTAGATTGGAAGACAAGCATAGCTACCGAAAACCTAATTACAGATTTTAAGACCTGTCCGTCTGTTTGTATGTCCGTCTGTCTATCCGTCTGTCTATCCGTTTTTCTATCCGTCTGTCTATCCGTTTTTCTATCCGTCTGTCTATCCGCCTGCCTGTCCATCTGTCTGTCCGTCTGCCTGTCCATCTGTCTGTCCGCCTGCCTGTCCCTCTGGCTGTTCATCTGTTGGTCTGTCCGTCTGTCTATCCGTCTATCTTATCCATCTGTCCGTCTGTATGTCGATTTGTCTATTCGTCTGACTATCCATCTGTCTGTCCATCTGTCTGTCCGTCTGCCTGTCCCTCTGGCTGTTCATTTGTTGGTATGTCCGTCTGTCTATCCGTCTATCTATCTGTCCGTCTGTATGTCGATCTGTCTATTCGTCTGTCTGTCCATCTGTTTGTCCATCTGTTTGTCCATCTGTCTGTCCATCTGTCTGTCCGTCTGCCTGTCCCTCTTGCTGTTCATTTGTTGGTATGTCCGTCTGTCTATCCGTCTATCTATCTGTCCGTCTGTATGTCGATCTCTCTATTCGTCTGTCTGTCCATCTGTCTGTAATTTGATCGTGTCCATCATATGCAGAGGCATTTTTGTTTTCCATATCGAATACCTGCCCATACTCACCTCTTATTCATTTTAAAAAACGTGATTGTTTCTTAAGAAATTTTACTATTTCATTGACCTATAAAACTTTTCTGAAAATATCATTGAAATTGAACAACAACTTTGACTGCAGGGTATCTCAAAGTCGAGCTCTCTCAAGAGCTTCCTTACAGCCTTTTTCCCGCTTAACTGTCTGGTGGATTCTAAAGCTATTTAACTGCAAGTTGCTACTTGGATCGTCGTCGTCGTCGTCGTCGTCAACAACTTAAAACAAGCCAATGTAAATTTAAAATTGGCACGAATAGAATGAACTAAAGGAACTGGCGACTGGGCACTGGGCACTGGGCACTGGGGACTGGGGACTGGGGACTGGCGTCCAAAATGCTTCAAAAATGGTCAAAAGCAACGCTGAAAGATGGTCAAAAGTATCATCAGGGTTGGCAACAATGTGTAGCGTGCTTAAAGTTGTGCACAATTTCCACTTAGACTAATTAACAGCGCCGTCACTTGATGTTGTTATCCGTGTCGTGAATCCGTTGCACTTGCCCGGCTACGGAAAATGGGTGACTGCGAAATGGAAACTGGAAAGCCTTCTTCATTGAGATGTTGTCGTGGCTTTCAGCTCTCTTGTTGCTCTCGTTGTTGTTGTCGCCGTTGTTGTTGTTGCTGTTGTCCTGGCCATACGGTCATCCGGTCAGCCTCGCCTGCAGCGACTGACCGCAGACGGTCGAGCAGCATCATTAAAACTCTGCGACGGAACGACTTCTTACTGTTTCGGCTGTTGGTCACTTGGCATCAACCGGAGAGGGCGAGGAGGAGTTGCAACAGCAGCTACAATAACAATAATCCCAATAAACAACAAGATAAAGTGCGCTCACAGCACATGCACAACTGACAAATACCCTGTAAACAGACAAATCCAAGAAGCAACTTTTTTGTAGCCATCATTTTTAGCATTTACAGAGTATCTGATGAGCCCATATTGCCCGTGCCTTAAAAAGAACGACTCAAATGGCTGCTGCCATTACCAAAGTTTACCAAAGTCCATTACATGTCAGACACCTGCAGCATGCAACATTTTCTGCTGTTGCTCTAATTGTTCCCGAAGACGCTTAAGCGAATCGATTGTCTCCGTGTCACTGACAATGGACATCCCAGGACATCCCAGTTGTTTGGCCAGGAAAGTTAGCTGACTGAAACCATACCAAATGCAAGACGTTCATCCAGTATTTATGTATTTCAGTAGCAACTCTTTATGCTTTTTAGAAGAAGATGGTAAATTATGGAGTAATTAATATTTTTTTGATTTTTGGTACAGTTCCACAACACGTTCACTGCAATTATGAAAACTCCTTAGTCTGACGTCAAAATTTTCGTCAAGTAATATTTGCATAGCCCGCAGAAATCAGTGGGAACTTGAATAAAATAGATATTTGTTTTTTTTTTTTTTAATTCTTAGTTCAAACACGCCTGTGAGACTCTATTCCATTTTCAATATTATACGTTCATAAGAGTTTAGAATATATAGGATGAAACATAAAGTACAAACCCTTAAACATTCTTATATTTACCTTGGTTTTTCATAGGAAATCACGGAAATTTTTTTTCCTAAGTTCATAATGCTACCAATAATTTATAATTTAAGCGCTACGCAAGGTTCGCAAACCTAAACAATTTCACAATTGGTTAAGTTTAATAAAACCTAAGGGATATAATCTTAGGATATTTCAGTATATCTAGGAAACCAATTGATTTGAATCGGCAATCAACTATAAAATTGTAATTTTTTTTTTATGAAATCTGCTTTGAGATTCATATGAGATTTTTATTGAAATTCTATGGGCCTACCCAGTGCATACCAAATTTGATCCATCATACTCCTACAGAGCTCAAGATTATCATAATTATCTTGCCATAACAACCCTATCGGGTCAGAGCCGTGACCACTATTTGCCTTTATATCTGCTTCTTTCACTCAAAATTTTTTACACGTGTGGATTTCAAATCCTACGCTACAACCTAGTTTCTCATAGGAGGGTCATGCCTTCGATATGAGACGGTTCGAACCCACGACCTCTTGTTTGGCTCTCAAATCCTCAAGATATACGAGCCTTAAGAACGAGAGCACAGATGGGCAGGTAAAGAATTGCACAGATAGATGACCATGTATGCAGATGGGCATGTTATCCAAAATATTTGTTGATTCTTCATGAAAGTATATACCAAATTTGGTAGCTCTTACTCCCATATTCACCAAGGTATAAGAGTTTATATGAACAAGAAGACGGATGGGCAGACAAACAAGTGTAAGACTGACAGATGGATGAGCTAATGGGCAGATAGACAGTTACACCAACTAACAAGATCCAATTTGTTGCCTTGGATTACTACTGTTGTGTCCTTTAAAGGTTGGACATGCACTACCTTCCTCTTGTTTCACACTTTTTTCGGAGGGTATAAAATGTATGTATTCCTACAAAAATTCCGAATTCTGGGTGGATCGTTATAGTATCCTCTGCACGGGTATTAAAAAAAATGGAAAGCTTACGACGCACCGTGCATTGTTGGCGTCATATTTGCCTCTTGCGCGGCAAACAGAGAACTTTGCAAATGGATGTAACGAGTGAGCTGAGAGAGGAGGAGAGGAAGAAAGCGAGAGAGAGAGAGAGAGAGAGAGAGAGAGAGAGAGAGAGAGAAGAAAGCACAGTGGTTAAAAGGTGGAAATAATAGGAACTGAGAAGTTGTGAGATATTGGTGTTGAAATTGTGGATTAAAAAGGTACTATATATTTTCTTGTTCATATTGTAGTTAGGAATTTTAGAAAAATATATAGAAAATAAGAAAGCTTTTGTCTTGACCAGGATGAAAATTTAGTATACCAAATTTTACTTCAATAAATAAATAAACTAAACAAGTTTTGCCATTTTAGCCTTTTTTCGGAGATTTCTGAGTCTTATAACTTCGGTATTTATGATCCGATTGTTCTGAAATTTTTGGGATTGGTTAAAGACCAAGTCATGATATTATATTTAGGAATTGAAATCATTATGATAAGAGGTAGAAATTATAAGCACTTATTTAATTTTGTGGGGGTAGGGGGGGGATCCAAATTAGGATAAACAAAAATGTGTTCATGACTCTAGGGTAAAAATTGCAGCAGTTATATACATTTCGTCACTTTCCGGGAACTTGGACGGGTGTATCAAAATATCGGGATATGCCATTCAGCATGCAGTTTCTAATCATGACCAAATATACCAAATTTGGTGTTGATAGCTTTATAATTGGGAATGTTTTGGCCATTTTATGGAAAAACAAATTGATCGATTTTCGGGCGAAGGGGACGTGGCATCCGAAATTGAAAATAAACTTGATCTGCGTATGATATATACGGTTCTTCCTAGGAAGTTTGAACGCTCTTGCTCTTTTAGTCTCTTAGATCGGCGCGTTCAAATGGACAGACGGATATTGCTAAATCGACTCCGCTATTGATCCTGATCAGATATATATACACTTTATGTTGCCACGCCCATTTCTGCCTCTTATATACATTTGCACAAACTTTTTATAGCCTTCATAACAATTTTCTATTGGGATCAGGGTATAAAAATGACATCAGAAACACAAGTTAAAATTTTCTCTTAGAATTTCTTGCCTTTTTCACGTGTCGCTGCCCACTGTGCAAGTGCACTTATAGCGCAAATAGAAATCGAAATGCAAAAAATGGCGACAGGCCATAAAATTTTAGTACTGTGTCCGTAATTGAAATGGCATTTACCATTAGCCGGCCGAGGGTAGGGCAGGAAAAGTCGAGGTAGCCGGGGCGGAGGCGGAGGCGGAGGCCGGGGCAGTGGAGGTGCGGGGGCCATATGCGGGACGCCGCCGCCTGAGTCAGCGGGTTATGGATTGTGGCCGGAATGGCTTGGACCATATTGGCGGTTGGGTTGTGATGGTGGCTAAACAAAGGCGTGGTCCGGGCATGCAGCCACACGAAACCGAAACTTAATAAAAATCAAAGAACAAGGTGTGGCCACGTCGCTGGGCACTGAAAATGGCAGCTGGTCACTGGAAGCCAGTGCTGCCAAAGAGTCGAAAGAGTCGAACCAAACAATGGCCAGCGGCGGACGGTGGCAGACAGCGGGCGGACAGCTGGACGGACGACGGACAGCTGGACGGGATGGCAAGCCAGGAGCTGCCCGCCTGGCGACCAAGGGACCAGGCGACCAGGCGACATGATTGAAAGCTTTCACTTGTTTGCGTTTACGTTTTTAAGGTATGGCGCACTCGTTACGCTCGAATGTGTGTACCTCAACTCTACCCTTCCCGTCCGTTATTGACAACACTGTTCAACATAAATAAGCATTTTTGTTTGCAAAAAGAAAAATCGCAGAATATGCTTTAATTTAGAAAATCTTAACAAGCAAATTGTAGTTGTCTGCGGTTGAAAAGTGCATGCCCAGAACTTTGTAGCACAGTGTTGGTTATTTTGCATATAGCCATGGTTATAGCTCGGACCAGAACCAGTATAGAAGTCGCGCAATGGAAACTAATAAACAAAGCAAATGAATTGAAGGCGACCAAATAGAACGAAGAACCGAACCATTGGTATTTCAGCAATTTAATGGCTCAGATGAAATGGACTTGATTAGTGCCACGTTGATACCTCCCGTAGCAGCACTCCATTACTTTAGATAAACTACCGAGGTCACCGGGAATTAAAAGTCCGCGTCCGCACGGTGCATTCCGCTTAGAAGCAATAATTTTCGAAAGCAATTTGCTGGGCCATTACGAAAAGTGTTACCTTTCAATACTCTCCGAGCAGGTTAGAGTATCGCTAAGAGATTCCTCAACATATTGCTAATGGAATTTTACCACAAAGAAGGTAGAACATGTGACATATATTGGGTAGAATGGGAACTGCAATGGAATTGTCCCAACTGTATTTAGTTCGAAAACCTAATTTTGTTATTACTTTGTGTTTTCAAAGCGAAACATTGTCAAGTTCAAACGAATTTCGATCCATTAGCCATGTCCATCTGTGCGTCCAGAAATGTATCTATCTGTATCCCTCAATGTTTGAGCTATCCTAATGAAACTTGGTACGCAGGTGACATAATGCATTATTCCCCTTTTGCCATTTGGGGCCGTTTTCGGCAACTTTTCGGTGCTTATGATCCGATCGTTCTGAAATTTTCGGTACTGCTTAATGATATAGTCATAAATATATGTGCTTAAGCTTAAATCATTAAAATTATTATTGCGGAAATTAGAAGCACCTACTATATTTTTAGGGGGGACCATGTGAGTAAATTTTGGATGCCACTTTCGAAATGGGTTCTATGGGTACTTACACACCAAATTTCTTAAGTCTAACATATTTTGGTTACAATACATATTTCGTTACTTTCCGGTAAAAAGGAGGGGTGTACCAAAATTTCGGGAAATCACATTATGCAGTTATTATTTATTACTCTATATACCAAATTTGAAGGCGCTAGCTCTATCAATTCAACAGTTATGGCAATTTTATGGAAAATCGCATATATCGTGCGTGGTATCATGAAATGGTCAGAACTTGATATATGTATGGTATACGGAACATCGTACCAAGTTTGAAGACTCTGACTATGATAATCGGGAAAATCAATGAATGCACTCGGACAGACAGACAGACAGACATACAGGCTAATTCAAATCGACTATTGATCCTTTTCGAGGTCTACCACGCCTCTTTCTGCCTATTACATACTTTTGCATAAATGTAAGATACCTTTTATCCCAATTTTCCCTTGGGTTCAGAATATGAAAACCACATTGCATATAGATCGGAATCATCCAAAACGTATTAACTTCAAATTAGTACGAAAAAATCTTTCCCAAATCAATACAACTATTAAATATTCATTTAATTAAAAAATTCTGAATGGACCATAACAAAATTTTATAGATGGAACACGCCTACATAGACCAAACACCGTGTCATGTGCCATGTTCCATGTTTCTAAAAGCTTTCGGTGCGAGTAATATAATATTTTATTTATGTTTACCCAATTTGATTATATCTATCACTTTTAAGTTCTCGCAACACGGTCCGCAGTTTGTTTGAGCGTCATAAGCAAATTTACATTTTCTGTTTTATTATGCTCCACCTCCATATGAACACACAAGCCCCGATTTGAACCGAATGAACCAAAGAACTGTCCGCATGAATAATCGCAATGCTTGGCCAGGCTTATGTATGTATATAGGTTTTTGACACCGAATGAGTAATAGAGTTTGTTTTATCACACTATATAAATGAAATTATAGGAAATACGACACAGAGTTGGGTGATTTGAACCAACAGTTTCGGTGGAAGAGGGATAAAATGAGACGATATTCTTTTTATACCCTGATTCCATTTGAAAAATGGTAAGAAGTGTATAATTGTTTTGTGGGAATCAATAGCCGAGTCGATATGGCTACAGACTTCAAACTTAGCATGAAGATCCGTGTATAGCATACGCAGTACGAGTTTGTTTCAAATTTTGGATGCCACTCTCGATCGATAAAAACGATTTTCGATAAAATGGCCATAACTTTGGCATTTATAAAGCAATCGACACCAAACTAGGTAAATAGGGTCATGATTAGAAACTGTAAAATTGGATTTCCCAAAGTTTTGATACACCTCTCCATTTTCTCGAAAAGTGACGAAATGGGTATAGCAGTCACAATTTTTATGCAAGAGCCATGAAATTTGGTATGTGGGTGCCCATAGATACTATGCAGAAGGTGGCATCCAAAATTCTCCATCCTAATTTAAATTTTTAATATGATATTATATATAAATAAAGACTGGTCGGGCAGTCCTCTGTGATCGACTCATTTTATTTGGTCAACTGTTCGATGAATAATTTAATGATTCAAATCTATAAATAATCATCAAATCTATATATAAATCTATCTGACTATAGATCATCATGTGAAATTCCTATTACTATTCCTATTATCTAACGATCCACAAAATTTCACTTCTAATACATACATAATAGGAAAATTTTAGATTGATAAACATTGGGTAAGCCTGACATCCAGTTGTACGATAGCTATATGATATAATGATATGAGCCCACGGGTTCAGACTATATGCAAAAGAAGACTTTGTGCCAAATTTCATTGCAAAAGCTCAAAAATTTAAATTATCCCATATCGATTATATACAGAGAGACTTACGGATTGATATAGGCTCTAGATCTGTTTGTCTATCCTCATTTTTCTGAAGAACTCTATTGATGGTCTATGAAAAAACTTCAGCACAGAAGGAAGATAGTATGTATCCTACTCGGATAGGCCCATTAACAGTTTGTTTTAAGGAAATTCTATAAAACTAGAGTCAAATATATCCAGAGATTTCCGATTTTTCCGTAAAGCACAATAGAAAGCGAGGCATGCACATGTCACACATTCTGTGGAACTGCAAATAAACTTATGTAGCTGCTTCTAGGGTATCTATTAGTTCAAGGCTTTTGACTTGTGTCTATGAACTAGTTAAACTAGAACTAGTTCCCAGTTCAATGTCATTAATAATCGTTTAACAAGGAAGAGCAAAGCATTCGATATGCCTGCAAACAGTTCAAGCTCCAAAGAGGTGCCTGCACTTAAGGCATTCATTACAGGGTATAGAGTTGCGAAAGACCCGAGTCAACGCATCCAACCAGCTGCTGTAATACAATATCGTCAGGTGTTGGCTGTGCATATTGAAAAAAGTATTGCATGAGCAATTGAACTGCAATGGCAATGGCAACTGCGACTGGGGGGAAGGCATTGCAGCTCAATGGATTTGCACAATGCCATTAAAATGAAATTAAACTTGAGGCATGCTGCAGAGTGTACACCATGTGAATACATATATATAGTATATAGTATATATATGTATATATATATATGTATATGTCAATTTCCCCAAATGAAATTTGCAACGAGTCAAAGCTTATTTGACGTGCAGCGCAACAATTTGTCGGTTACAACATAAATCTGCTCGCAGGATACGCCCGAGCGCGAGCACTTGGCGCTACGATGACGCAAGCATTTAGAAATCCATTAATTTCAATCATGCCCATGACTTTGCAACAATATTCTCATACCCTACACAATATACAAGACGACCCGCGAGGTATTACCAATTTTAAGCTTAATGAGTAACAACATACTGTTTGTGTATTGAGGAAAACAAGGACTAACCTTGTTGATCTGTGACAAGTTTTTTTAAGCTATGAGAAGGGACCTTGGTGGACCAGTGGACTGTCAAACTAGAGGTGCGAGTTCGAGTCCCGCTCATATCGATAGGCATAACCCTCCTAGAAAAACAAGGTTGTGGCGTAGGATTTGAAATCCATCCACGCAAAAAAAGATCTTTAGTGAATGAAGCAGAAACAAAAGGCAATTAGTGCTGTAGGCTGTGAACCGATAGGGTTGTTATAGCCACTATTTGTTTTGTTGTTTATGAGAGGATTGTTTAATAAGTACAAATTTGCATTAAAATTGACCTTGATTTAGGCCATAGGGGCCTGGGGATGACCTGTGAATAGCGCTCCAAAAGGTGTGGGTTCGCCTCCCACCCATGTGCTAATCATGACCTACCTAGAAAAATTTACTTAGATTTTGAAATCCAACCAAGTAACGAAAAATTCTCTAGTGAAGGAAACAGAAATAAAGACAAATAGTGCTTCAGGCTGTCGCTCGATAGGGCTGCTATGGTCATATAATAATAATAATAGGCCACTGTTAGTAACATTTTTGACTGTGGATAGGAATCATATTTCTGAAATATGGATATAGAAGTTCAATTAAAATAAACGATTCTGCTCAAAAAGTTTACTGATTTCTTATTGAAACACTTTCACCTTAAACTTAAGGTTTTGGAACATGATATTCCTAAGAGTGATTATATGACCTTAACAAACCCATCGGGTCAAAGCCTGAAGCATAATTTACCTTTATTTTTGCTACTCTTTTTACGTGGGTGGATTTCAAATCCCACGCAACAACCAAGTATTTCTAGGAGGGTCATGCCTATCGACATGAGCGGGACTCGAACTCGCACCTCTTGTTTAACGGGAAAGTGCGCTATCCACTAGTCCACTGAGGCCCCTAGTGAGAGTTCAATAAATGCATGTGATTATTCTCAAAGTATGATAATAACATAGTCTCAATAAGGTGTAAGAAAAATCCTAAGACAAGCTAAATTACATATCTTAACTAGAAGCTATTTCAACGCTTACTTCATATGAATAACTAGTGTGCAATAACGACTCTATGTATGTAAATATCTAAATAATTATAGAAAATTTTGTAATATTTCTGATTAAATTAAAGTTTCGTGATTATTGAATTAAATTGTAGTTAAATGGTATTTAATGGCTCTCAAAATGATCATCTCATGTCACAGCTAACAAAATTAGGATCATTTTTCATACTTCATGAATATTCAATACTCTAAAGGAAATTGATATTATAGTGGATATTGTATTGTCACCTAAAATATACCTTATTATATTGATTATATGACAAAAACAACCCCATGGGATCAAATCCTAAAGCATTATTTTCTCTTCCTTCATTTTTTTACGATTTCAAATTCTACGCCTCAACCTAGTTTTTCTAGAGACTCGAACTCGCACCTATTCTTTGGCGGGACAGTGCACTATCCACTGGTCCACCGAGGCTCTTCAAAGTTACCTTAGTTTGAGCAGTAAATTTTACCAACAAGTATTATGTAATTCTCAGTTTTTTGAATCTTTCAATCCAATAAAAGTCTTCGATCTATAAAACACATTTCAAATTGGGACAATTGTTGTATCTGAATTGATATTGAATTTGATTTCTGAACTTTCAAGTAAAAGTCTCAGTAGTAACATTATATACAAATTCCGTCCGACTTTCGTTTGGCCAATTCATTTAGCATTAAATGTGACAAATTGCATGGCAAAGTCGATGTACTCGCTGCAAAGTGGCAAAGCAAATGGCAAGTCGTATTGCACTTAGCATTGCACTTTGTGCAACTATGGGCTTGCGAATGGAGCAGCGCTTTTTAATGACTCAACGATTCTTGACTTTGATTTGAGTCCCCGACACGGTCCTGGGGACGACAAAGGCGTTGGCGTTGGCGTTGGCGTTGGCTTTGGCTTTGGCTCGCCTTTTTGCCGGTTGTCAAAATAACAAAGTGCTTTGGGCCGCAAGGCAATGGCAATGGCGGCGGCAGCAGCAGCAATGGCGACGGCGGTAGCAATGGCGGCAGCGGTAGCAATGGCGGCGGGAGTTCCGAATGCAAAAACTGTCGATGAATGTTAAAGTTAACAAGTGACGGAAGTAAATTTACGGCGTAAGTAGCGCAAAAAGGCAAAAAGTAAGCACAAATCCTTTCAACACTCCTGTCTCCGCGCCTTCAAACGCCGGCAAAAAGTCGCGTAACACTCGAGCAAAACTTAAGAGAGAAAAAAAAGACCGAGTTGGTTTCAAATTTGCCACGAGAAACCGCTGTCAAAGTAAAAAACAATGACTTGAATTTATACGCTTTGTACCCCTTCCGGGCCTATGTGTCGGGCACCCAGTGGTCCTATGTATATAAACACAACAATTGTGCTGCCTTTGGAACCCGTTGCCCTAAGACTGGCTGAAACTGAAACTGAAAGTCTTAACTTACAGCTCGAAATTTACTCGACAAAATTTTTAGCAACTTTTTGGCTCTCAAATCGGTAATGTGATCGAGCTATATTTCGGGTGCGACTGCATTAATCCCCCCCGTATCGGGCTGGCTATCTTCCCTGTATTTCCGGTTCGTAAATGCCATTAGTCGATCCGCCGACGCTTAAGTGGCTCATATATTATTTTCAGCTTAACAGTACTTTTAAGACTATAAATTGAAATCAATTGACATATAGTTCGCCGCCATTTTGTTTGTCTTTGCAGTGCTCCATGCCGTTAGCTGGGAGGAATGGTGGACCTACGATGGCATCTCAGGTAAGTGGGCCAAAAGCCGAAAGGCGCTATCAAAACTTTTTGTTTAGTGTGCTGTGTGTGTGAGTTGTGTGTGTGAGTTGCTTGTGTGTGTGTAAATAATGCCCATTGCGGGCAACCATCAAATATTTGAGCGCTTCGATGCATTTTTTCGCTCAACTTTTGCCGTAGTCAATTTTCCCCCTCTACGGGTGGACTAGGGGGGGGGGGGGGGTTAGGAGCTGGAAATGTTTCTAAGCACCCAAAATTTAATCAAAGCTCATGGCGACAACAACAACAAACAAAATGGGAGCAACTGCAACAACGGAACAACAGCCAGTTGAAACAATGGCACTGCACACTTCTAGTTAAGCTTCACAGGCCATTATGGCTACCCTACACGTTCCTGGGAGCCCAGAAACACCAACCAACCCCATCCCCAAATACCCTGCAGCTTTCAGTTACTGCTGCCAGCACGTCTCGCCCTTCTCCTTTTCCTCCTCCATCCTCCAGTTCTTGGCGTATCATTTGTGCGCATAAAAGTTCACATGAAATAGCATAGCATACTTTTTGGCATTAAAAAACGCTTGCACCTGCTGCTGATGCTGTTCCTCCGCCGGAGTCGGAGCCGTAGCCGGAACTGGAGCCGGAGCAGAGTCAACCGCTCTGTAGTTGGCAATTGTTGCAGTTCTTGTTGTAAAACGATTTCCACAGCGTCTGTAAGTGCACACGTTAAAAAGCGCGCCCGGACTCAAGCAGCTGGGCGTAGGTGTCGCTTGGCCAACTCCAACTCCCAATCCCACACCCACTCCCACTCCCAGCGCCACGGCCGTGGAGAAGCCGATTTGCAGCTCTCAAATAGAAAAGCAGACAAAGTACGCCGCCAGAGTCATAAAAAACTTTTCTGCTTTTCTGGCTTCTGGACTACGTCTCTCCCTGTATCCCTATCTTCCACTCTCTCTCTCTCTCTCTCTCTCTCTCCCTGTGAATCATGATAAGCAAACACAACAATCAAACCCATTCCAGATCTGCTGCACAATCGCTGCTCTAACCTTGTCCAAAGGCAACAGGAGAAAAAAAGCGTAGGAATTGAAAAGAAGAATCTCAATGTGTCACAAGTGGAGCGGGCAATGTGAAGGCGTCCGTTGAGATTACAGCTAGACGCCAGATCCAGTGCCAGTCCTTGTCCCGGTCCCCATCCCAAGCCCCGTCCGTCCGTCCATCCGTCCGTCCATCCGTCCGTCCGTCCGTCCAGTCAAGGCAAACTGCAGATAAGCGTAACCATGCCATGTTGCAGCAGTCTCCATCATGGGGCAACTAGCTTCAGCTGGGCCAACCCGTCGGTCGTCTTAATCTCATTAGAGACAACGGAGACGCCATTTGTACAAGACAAATGCATAAATAAGTCCAAGTGCTTTGAATTTCGAATTGGATTTGCAACCAGTGCAGGCACCGGGACCAGGACCAGGACCAGGACAAGCAGCATGTAGACAAGAGTGCTCAGCCGTGCAATCCCAACTCGCCAACAGCTCCCGCCTCGAGGCGGGAACACGCATATATTTTGGCCGAATATTTTTACTATATATTTAATTTATGACCCGGAACTATACATTGAACATGGTGCTAAATTTGCTATTCTACAAATATACTTGGCCCGAGGCACTCACCTGCTCACTGACTGCTGTGTCTGAAATGCGCCCATAATCGCTTTAGAGCTTTGAAGTTACGGATCGAAACACTATATATGTATATTATATAGCTGACATGCTGCAATTGTTGCAAATTTGCGTAGCTCAGTTTTCAGTCTCCGGTTGAAAACAGCATAAAAGGGCAATGAGTTGCGAAAAAATAAGTAGTAAGTGGGAATCACTTGTGGCTCAACGAAGATTTTATACTCTTTCAACAACAAGTATGCAATATATAGCATAAAATATAAATGGTTTCTTAAAAATTTGTTGATCTCTTGCGAAAAGTTAAAAAAATAGGGACTTTACGCACATAATTCGGGATATGAACTTGAAATAAGTCGTTGTTCTATTTTGGGAACGAAATCTTTAAGCTGCTGAGAAAAGAAATCTAATCATTATAGTATAGTCCCTCATGAATAGACTATGTTAAACTGGATCTAAGAAAGAGCAACGTAGAAACAGCGATTTGTCAGGCTGATTTATTAAACTATTGTATGTTATATTCAAAAATATACATATTCCGTGTTTATAGACCAATCCAATTGAAATTTTATGGATTGTAAGCTAGGAAACGAATTCAATAATATACTTAATTTTAGTCTAAAAACTGAATCTACATGGAACATATGGGCAAATTCTACTTTGTGACCAAAACCGATACAGTCAAACGACAAAAACCAGTCCAGAAGCCTCTTTAAGGCGTCTCATTATCAAAGGTAGATAGACCGAGGGATAAATAGACGATTTTATGAATTTTTAAGAGATATTAAAAGATATTTACACTAAACAAATAAGGTATACAGTGAAACCTCTCTACTGTGGACAGCGACGGTCGCCTGAAATTTGTTCATTATTGAGAGGTGTTCGCTAATGGGAAGTTCATTTGCATTTTTTCCCCCGTTCCCAAGTTTTGTCCATTAAAAGGAGGTGTCCACTTATGGGAGTGTCCATTGTAGAGAGGTTTCACTGTATATATAAAGCTGAAGGTGATGTTTAAAGTCAAGATCATCTCTGGGAGGACGTGAGGATGAAATCGTTTCAGTCTTCTCCTGACAGCAAAGCAGCAAAGCCTTCTGGCAAGGCAGATAATCGATAAGACGATGTATCTTCCACGCGCTGCAAACGCAATGACACAACGAAGATACCATCTGCTGCGGATAGTGTATACAAATGACAAGCTCCGGCATAAGTCGACAACAGAGTCGTTGACGGTGTAACACGTGTTGTCAACAAATTGCAACTAAATCCGGGCAAACTTTGTGTCTCTTTGGCATAAATAAATTTGCATAAGCATTGCATACATGAGTGGCGCACCGGTGCAGCAGGCGGGCGGTCGGACGGATAGGAGGACAGGCGGACTGGCGGGCGGGCGGAAGGGCAGACAGGGGGGCAGTGGGAGGCAGGCAGGTTGGTTGTGTCTTTGGCCATGCCAATCCTATTCGCATCGGGGATTGAAATTGGGCCCTGGGATGCCAAAGCCAGCCGAGTATAAGAACTTGGACTCGCTTTTAAAGCGCATGTTATGCCAGCCAGCCGGGAGGAGTCAGCTGGATTCAATGGCCAAACGGAACGAGGAACGAGGCAACGTGCTGGCGGTTTAACATGATTTGCACGAGCAACGAGCCAAATAAAAACAAGTAAGTGCTTTGGTCTATGCCGCAATGCGCGACTAGCAGCTACCCTGTAGCGGCAGCAGCTTGGCCCCGTTTTCCTCAGCTTCAGCTTGGACGAAAATTAATTTTGCGAAAATTGAACAAATTTAGATGAGAAATCATTCTATTAATGAATCTTTGAGAAATGTGTGAAAACTTTGGAAATCCAATCAAAATTGATCAAAATATGGCTAAATGGCTCGAAATTGAGGTTAAAAAGTTGAAAAAGCGAAGGCTCATACGGAAAAATTTAAGAAAATTTATTTTGCGAAAATTGATCAAATTTAGATGCGAACTCATTCTATCCATGAATCTTTGAGAAATGTGTAAAAACTTTGGAAATCGGATCGAAATTGACCAAAATATGGAAGTTCGAAATTGAGGTCAAAAATTGATTAATCTTTTAGAACCATGTAAAAACATTGAAAATCCGGACAAAATTCCCCAAGATATGGCGTTTCCAAATTTAGGTCAAAAAATTGAAAAAGCAGTAAGGGGAGGCCAGAGGCTCAAACGCGAAAATCGTCGAAAATTTGTGAAAATTAATCAAATTTGGATGCGAACTGACTGCTATTGATGAATCTTTGAGAAATGTGTAAAAACTTTGGAAATCCGATCAAAATTGACCAAAATATGGCGATTCGAAATTTTGGTAAAAAATTCAAAAAGCAGTAAGGAGAGACCAAAGTCTTCAAAATTTGTGAAAATTAATATAAATTCGATGCAAACTCAATCCTATTGAAGAATCTTTAAAAAATGTGTAAAAACTTTGGAAATCTAATCAAAATTGACCAAAATATGGTGGTTCGAAATTGAAAAATCAGTCAGGCGGGATCAAAAGCAAGACCAAATCTTGACCCGACTTTCCTCAGGCTCGGCTGTATGACATGCTGTGCCAATAAGCTCTTAACTTGCGCAACTACAGGGTATAACGAGTCAAGTGATTGCAGTGCACGAAGCGTGTTACATACCTCAAGGTGCAGACGTTGCCCCAACCCCACCCGGTCCGACCCGGCCCGACCCGACCACTAATGTTGTTAATGGCTGCTAAAATTGTTTGGCAATTGCCTCATTGACTCGGCTGCAGCCTGCAATTTAATGGACTTAAGCAGTTGGCCCACAGCTTGGCTAATATCCCGCCGGCTGAGGTCAACAATCGCTTAAACGTGCGAACGTGGCATATCTATGATTGAAGCTTCTGATTGCGCCAGCCGATATCGCCGCCGAAACGTGTTGATTTCCCAATGTGACCCCCGACGCTCCAGAGCCCCATTTCGATGCTCCCCGTCGAACTACTACGTGCCATGCACATACAACCAGGCTTGCAGCCCGTTCCTTGGACCCCATCCGACCCCCTTTAGATGACATGAAAGGATATTCCATCATCACTAGAGGAAAGCTCGCACACGAAGATTAATAGATAGGAAAGCTGATTAATGCAGATTACCATACAGTGTGCTTTGTGTTTCAAGCCATTTGCTTCCCGGCCAAAGCAGATAACTGGCAGGGCAACATGTCGTCCTCCCCACCAGCTCCATACAACCCCCCTGGAACATATTATGTGCATCAGAAATATTTTATATTATGCAATATTATTATTTGAGCTTATCTTGAATTCCCATTAATTCTCCATTTCCATTTGCAGGTCCTGCTTTCTGGGGTCTCATCAACCCGGAGTGGTCACTGTGCAACAAGGGACGCCGCCAGTCGCCCGTCAATCTGGAACCGCAGCGTCTGCTCTTCGATCCTAACCTGCGCCCCATGCATATTGACAAACACAGGGTAAGCATGGTTATAACTAAGTGTATGAGGAACAAAAGTAGGTTTTATTGAACCCATAAAGTATCTACAGATCGGTTTATGGAAGTGAGATGTATCTTATGTCTTAAAGATAATATCTGAAATCAACATTTTAGGTTCCCTTAGGATTATAAACTTCTCTTAATCACATTGTATGTTTCCAATTTGTTAATATTTGTTATAAATCCAACATATATCATTTCTGAAAACCAATTGATAGAAGGACGTATTGGTAGGAGTTGTGTTAACGAGAAGTTTGTTAGAAGACAACACCCTGTTCGGATAGTCTAAAGGATTACTCTGGATTCTCATCCAATGGCTGTTTTAAGGGGATGCTCCGACTATTACCCAGATATGCTTTGAAATCTCTCTCCAATCCATGGAACATTGAGGTTACCTTTTGATGAATAAACACAATATTTGAATTGCTCTCTAAGGCGAAATATTCATATAGGGTAAAGCTTTCTAAACTATAGAAATATCAATATTTGTTATGTAAATAACAAACTTCTTAAGAAATTTTATTAATCATATCATAATTTCGCTTACAAATGTAATCATTTCTATATCTATATCTACAGATAAGCGGCATTATCACCAATACGGGACACAGTGTAATCTTTACCGCAGGCAACGATACAGTCGCCAATTATGATGGAATGCAGACTCCAGTAAATATATCGGGTGGTCCCTTGTCATATCGATATCGCTTCCATGAAATACATATCCATTATGGACTAAACGATCAATTTGGCTCCGAGCACAGTGTCGAGGGATATACATTTCCAGCAGAGGTAAGTTATTCTGGAAATTTTTGCTTATTTTTGGATTGATTATAATTATTGGGAATCTTTTAATTACATAAGCCAAAGACCTAAAATAATGATAATTGTAATGATCCTTTGAAAGCCAACATTGTGTTTCGACCCTGGTTGAAAAAAAAACCCTATCGGGTCAAAGCCTGTAGCCCTTTTTTTCCTTTATTTCTATTTCCTTTACTAAAGAAGTTTTTTTACGTGGGTGGATTTCAAATCCTACGCTACATCCTAGTTTTTCTAGGAGGGTTATGCCTATCGACATGAGCGGCACTCGAACTCACACCTCATGTTTGGCGGGACAGTGTGCTATCCACTGGTCCCCAAGCCCCCAATTAATACTGTATAATATTATGTATCCGAATAAACATCCCGAAAAATTGGTCAATCAAAAAATATTCTTGAGAAGTGTATTTTTTTTGAAAGTATAAATTTTTCAGTGAGATTTGGAAAATATTTTCCCTATCAGATTTTCCATATCAATTTTTTTGCCAAAATCCACAGTCAAATTGTTCTATTGAAAAATTTAAGAATTGCTGAAAATAATCTGGGACAAAAATCGCTATACATGATATACATGAGAAACTCTTTTTATCAAAGCTCAAGAAACTATTCAGAAGGAGAACAATAGGACTAGTTTTGGGCGTACTTCAAGCCAAATTCATAGAGAAAATAAAAGTTGGGGGAAAAAAGTTTTTTTTGTCCCTGAACCTATAATTTGCAGCACATTTAAAACTTTTGTTTGAATTTTAAACGAAAGGCCTGACCTGCCCCCGGATAGAACTCTTTTTTTCTCCTTTTAAATAATTTAAATGAATATTCATGGGGACATTAAAAGTGCTACAACTATGCCCAATTCGAGGGGGGAGCAATTGATGTCAAACGTTAGAGTTTATGACAAACCCGAACCCATTTTGCTTGTTTTTGGCATAAGAGCCCCGACCTTGAAAGGGTTTAAGCCCGCCTGTTGAAACATTTTGAGTTCGCCATGAATTTTGGATGATAACGCCTGTCATTTACCGAAAATACTATGAAATAATTAATTGCGGGTAAATAATTGCAGTGATTACCGACAATATTATTGAATAGTTCTTGACTCTATGACGAGGGTTGCCTTTTAAGTTCATAAAGTGTTTAGAATTTGACACATTTATTGCTCAACGTTTTGTGTCTTCTGTTTGTCTTACGAACAAACAGTTTACTTGCCGGCAGTTAAATAATGGAAATTAGAGATAACTAAATGTTCTTTCATTATTGTTTGCCAAACACAAAGAGCAACCTTCGCATTGCTCCGGCCCCTCTGCTCCTTACCAATCCGCCGACTACCGTGCTCGGGCTCGGAGTAAGCGTTTCTTGATTTCATTGCCCCATGGAATGTCGCAAATATTTTATTGTATTACTTTGACATTGTTTGTACATATTGTGTCATGGGGAAGACAAGGGAGACACGGAGACAAGGGAGACACGGAGACACGGAGACAGGGGGACTTGGAGACTTAGAACCTGGGAACAGAGAGACCAAGGCGGAGGCCTTGCCTATCCTGGCAGCCTTCTCCCCAGCCTCCGCCATAACACTCGACGGCGCGACTGATTTATTTGGCCTGGCGCCGTGTACACATGTGTGCCTTTTGTGCCAACCTGCCTGGAGGCCGTCGTATACCCATTCAAACTGCGCAAGAGGGTATATTGAAACTGTGTTCCAATTGTTCCAAGTTCAAGCTTGTCTGATTAAAAATAGAGTACATTTAGATTTAGAAGGAATTAAAAAGAAACTAAGGTGATGGAAGGAACTGATAATAGCCATAGAAGAAACTGATTCAGCCATAGATAATATGGCTGAAAAGATTGAAAGATTGCTAGTTTTTGAAAATATTGAAAATATGTGTGATTTCTATTATTTCCATCATTATTCATTTCCATCATTCATTCCATTTCTTATATAAAACATTCTACCTAAAAGAGTATGTTGTTCTGATCCTAGAAATTTTTGTAGTAAAAAGGTTCTCTAAAATATATATTGTTCAGATTGTTTTTTTTATGATCATAACAATCCCATCGGGTCATAGCTAGAAGCACTCGCTATTTGCACTTTCTGTGCTTCTTTCCATAGGATTTTAATATATTATTGCTCCACAAAATCCCAAATGTCTTCTATTATTCAGATTATTTTCTTAAAAAATATTAGCGTAAAATATTTTGAATTTTTCCATTAATTTAATATATTGAATGGATTATTGCATAAAAGGTTATTTCTGTAGAACATTTTGACTATATGCTCGTTTTTCAATTGGCTTGATTATTGTTTTAGCTTCATTATATCACTAAATAGAATTGTTTTTTTTTTCTAATTTGATTTCCGAGAAAATGATCATCGATATCTTCGAAAATATACTTGATTTCCATTTTGAAATTAAATTGTTTGAGTTTTATGCTCTAAAAATACATAGTAAAATATTTATTAAACTAATTTTCTAAGTTATAATCCATGTTTTAGCCTTTTTAAAGCATATTTTATCATAGGGAAAAAGTTATAAGAACTGTTAGACAAAAACTAATTTTCGTCAAATTGAATTTCTCAGAATTTCATCATCATTTTATGCTTAAAAATGTAGGGATGCCATATGAAAACTTGGTATATATTCATTAAATCATCATCGTTTAATGTCATGTTTAATGTTTAAGGATGTTATAGAATTTCTCATATTTTCTATATTTCTTTCGCTTTAGTCTAGGGTATAACAGAAATCATCTCCCTCATGTCGTGTATATTTTTGTAGAACTTGTAGAATTCCATTGATAAATTCAATCCATTTCTCACGCATACGCAGCGTGTGCCAAATCTGCTGTTAGCTTAATACAGGGTATAAACTCGTCGTGCACGGCAGCCAGCCGTTTTCCCCTTAAGTTGTTACTGTTTTTTTTTGGTAAATATGATTAGGGCCCCCTTTTCATTTTGATGTCAAGTTCAAGTTTGTTTCGCACAGTTGATTTGCGAGCAGTTTATTAAAAACATGTAAATACGCGAAACCCAAGACGGAAGATAGAAGACACGAGAGACCCGGGAATCGGAATAGAAGAGCGGAACAGAGGGGCAGAGGGCAGATGGCAGTGGGCAAACATAGAGCTATAGCTTTAGAGCTTTGGAGGTTGAAGATTAAAATGTTCTGCCACTTGAGACGCACTTGCGACCTGCTAATTTGTCGATGCTCGGAGTACCCTCAGCTCCACATGTGCCACGCGATTTGTTCTAACAGCTGTTGCTCCTGGTGCTTCTTCCTTCTGCCGCTGCTGCTGCTCCTTCTTCGTGGTGCCTTGTGTTAAATGGCCATTGATTTAACTGCTGCGTCCATAACAGACAATGGCTGGCCATATTTGTTTCACAGTCAACAAATGGCAGCAAATTTCTCTCAGTCATGGAACATCTAGCCAAGCCCCACTCCACGCCACTTGAGTCCACTCCGGTCCACTTCAGTCCACTTGGGTCCAGCCCAAAAGCCCATCCAATCCAGTTCAGCACCTGCTGTTTTTGTTATTGGCCAGTTTTCGGCGGCGCAGGCCAACTCTCTTTTGGCCATAATGTACGGCTGTTGCCAATTTGTAGGTCTGTTGCATATGCAGCAGATTCCTCTAATTAGCAAACACCAATAATACTAATTAACTCATTAGAATGCGGCACAGTGGGGCCAAGTCGATGTTGTAGCCAACCCTGTGTCTTGCTCAAGGCGTTGCGGATATACATCATATTTCCCCATTCTGTTCCCGCTACTCAAACTATTCAGACCGTGTCCGTGTCCGGCCTTTACAAGTAGCATCTCCAGCCTGATTACAACGGGCTGACCATATTGTAGCTTAGCCTAGCCAAATCGTATTAGGCCTGGTGTTTTTCCACTTAACAATTTAATTAGCTGCTCCGAAACGAGGGATTGGCTCCAGCTACTTCACTCTCAATGGCATCCCATCCCATTCCACTCAATCTTCAGCTGCATCTGCATCTGCTTTGGCAAGAAAAGCCAAGTGAAAAGTGCAAATGATAACAAGAAGAACAATTCTACAGTTGGAAATACCAGACTACACGATACCCTGCTCAAAGACACATTCTTTGGAAAACTATATACTTTATTCCACTAAGGATTTTAAGGTCTGTCGTATGTGAGTGCCTGTGAGGGTCGTTTGATGCTTTCGAAATTTTCTAAAATCTAAACAGGCAAAGTTGTCAACACGGGCATATTGATAATAGACTTTATAATGAATTGAGAATCGGAATAATATTTCCGTATAAGCGATCCCAGAGACGTATATGAGACAGTTAATGTACACAAAGTTCAAATTGATCACACTTCATTCACTCGAGAAAACATAAGCTAGACTATATATTACATCAGTACATTGATGATTATATCCTAAAACTATCCTGAAATTTTCATAACAATCGGATGATAAATACAGAAATAATTTGATTGACAAGTTAAAGATGGATCAATATGGCTAAAGTAGAGAAGTAGATGATCAAATAGGAAAGTTTTAGGCATATTTTGTAAGTTTTAGGACCACCTACGAAATTTTGTTTGGAATTAGTCTATATTCCATTTGAGTAATCTCTAGTGTAATATTTTATCTTTCAAGATCTATGACTATGTTTTTAGGCAACATTTGCTTCGAAATAAGTAATGCATGTCATGTTTTTACATTACAATTGGTAGAGAATTTTAGACACTTTCTCAATCTCGATGATATTTCAAAATCTAGACTTATTTTAGAGACAAATTTTCTTTTAAGTGTTTCACTAGACAACAGAGAACTATCAAAATGGAACAGAGATGAGACGATCGGATGATATTATTGTATTATTGTATTGTATACAAAATAGATATTTTGATATATATTTAACAGTTTGGTTTTTAACAGTAGTTTTCGTATATTAAAACATCCTTTGATATTCTTTAGAATACTGATATAAACAAAGTTGAAATTTTTAAATATTCCGTCAATTTCATTATATCAAAAACATTTATTACCAAATTTTCCGGCAATTTCATTTGTCAATAAAACTCTTATTTCTAGTAAATTTTTCGCACAAATTGAATCACATGGAAACAAAACAAAATAATCGAATCGGGCGATGCTTTAATGAATTACTAATTGGCAATTTTAATTAATCCCAATAAAATCCCCACAAGATTGGGGCGGACTTGTCTAAGATTTCAGTCTGCACGCCCACGCAACTCTTTGGGGGAGGGGGGAAGTGGTTGGTAAGGGGGCGGCTGGGGAGAGTGGGATAAGGCAAGACGACGCGTCGCTCGTTAGTTCCATTTTTGGCATATTTCCGTTGTTGTGGTATTGGTCCGATTTAATACACAATTAGGCATTATAATACTGTCACGAAACGCGAAACGCACATATTTTTCGGAGAACGAACTTTTTTAATTAAATAATCTATGCGTAATGTTTATTAATTTCATTTAATTTGTATTAAAATGATTTTTATATGATATGATACGTGCCCATTTTCCGACGCTGGGAAATGAAAAACTTAATAAAGAACAATACGGAGGGGGACCTCGGTGGACCAGTGGATAGCGCACTTTCCCGCCAAATAGGATGTGCGAGTTCGAGTCCCGCTCATGCCTTTAGGCATGACCCTCCTAGAAAAACTAGGTTGTGGCGTAGGATTTGAAATCCACCCACGTAAAAGAAGTTCTTCAGTGAAGGAAGTAGAAATAAAAAGAAATATTGCTTCAGGCCTTGACCAGATAGGGTTGTTATGGCCATATAATAATAATAATATCCAATATACGCATTCAATATACGCATTTTGTAATTTCGTGATGAACATTGCACGCGTGCGTGTCACGATCGATTCATCCACTTCAAAAAAGTTCGGAAAATCTTCAATCATTTTCGTACAGGGCCTTTTTATGTAATAACAATTTTATTGATCTAATTGATCTAATCGGTTATTTATTTTCATAAAATCGAATACTCATGACAATTTTTCGCTACAATCTTGAAGATCGAAAAATGTAACTATGCATTTTCTCTGTGTTTATATGTCAATCCACCTAAAAGTTGGTGTCTGATTAGTAAATAACAAAATTTAAGTATATACACAATTTAAAGAGAATTTTTCAACCAAGTAAGGAAATATTGGAAATACTGAATTAAGACTCCATGGCAGCTTTATTGTCATAAATTAACTCTGATTGCGTCTACAAATTTAAACAAAAAGCAAGATGTAAGTTTTCAAATTTTAAATGGTCAAAATTTTCCGAGTAAAGTTACGTGTGGAGTGTTGAAAAAAACATATATTACCTGATGCACTTTGAGCTTAAATGGACAAAACTCAACTGGGCTTGGACACCATTGAAGTTGCTTGACTAACTAATGAGCTGACTAATGAGTAAGAAGCAAGTGGAAAATCCAGGTAGGAAACTTGTAACAGATGTAAAACTCAATTATTGCTCAAACAGAATCGCAGACCCTGGCTATAGGGTATACTCTAGCTGCCGGCCCTCCACTGAAGCAGTCGCGTATTATCTGTGTTTTCACTTGTCTTGTGGTGGCAATTTAATCACTTGATGTCCAACACAAACTTATCCTACACAGAGAAAAAAAAATTACTTAACTCCTGTTGATAAGAGATATGATATCTGTTCTGATTGTGAAACTTAAACTTCTTAAAACCCGGCTTGTACAACAATAGATGAACTTCTTTAGGTATACAGTCGAACTTCTCTGTAGTGAACTTCTATACAATGAAGTTCTCCCTATTATGAATTGATTTCAAACACACAACTTTTTCATTCCAATTTCATTATATACAAATATAATATCCGTGTAATGAAGTTTCTATATAATGAAGTGGTTTTCTGGTCCCGTCAAGATTCATTATAGGAAATTTCAACTGTACTTATATTCCCTTTGTGATGAAGCTTGCAATGCATAGATGAAAGTGTCGTAAGAAACCTTGAGAATGTTCAGGAGAAACAAATATATATCGGTCTAATTGAATACATTATAGTATCTGAATTTTAAAGATTTCGTTATAAAATGTTGCACTTAGTCTTCTTTTGTAAAGGCGCTGCATATTGGTTTGAACTGGTTGAAACGGAACATTGCGTCGTCTGACTGCCATATAACCGAATATCAGATTTGCCTATATTTCGTATGTTTTTCATACGATTGCCCTAAATGCTTCTATATGCTTAAATTACTTTATTATCTATCGATACGTGAAACTTCGTAATAATCGGCGCATAAGGATGAAAAATATGCCTCATTGAACTTTACATGCAGCAGATGACCCACTTATGGCTTGACTTCTAAAGGAGGGCGAACAACTAGCGCTGTAGTATGTTGACTCAACGAAAAGAATATTATATATTCTAGGAGATTTAAATATAAATACCATATTTTATTTTTACTTTAGTTTCCTTAACTCTTTCATATTTCTTTTATATTTCTTTCAATATTTGTTATTTTTGAATCTTTTGGATTAGTCAAAGCAATAGATAACATTTTCTATTGCCTTTGACTCGCAAAGCATTGCGTCTATTTTTTTCCGTGCAATTCTGTTTTAGTGCTCAACCCCACCCCGGCTCCGGCTCCGGCTCCCCCTGCCGCTTAATGGACTCCGTGCCCGTGCGCAACCCTTTCACTGGTCGCTGCGGTTTCCATCCATCTGCAGCTTCATCCGTTCGCAACGCGCCAACGTTGGCAACCTAAAACCAGCGACGTGACCAAAGTACAATGGGCTCAAACGACATTCCTTGCCACAAATTTGGCACTTAACAGAATATTTCCCCAAATAAAATGCAAATCTAAAATAGTTTCGGATTTGTTTCAAAAGTCCACATCGATTCATTCTAACCATTTTTGGTTAGAGTAATTAATTTTTTGCTACTGTGGCAGAAATTTCGACGGTTTTTTTTTTGGGGAAATGGCCAAATTTTATAACCAATTTGGCAGTAATTTTGATTTGGTTTTTGGCAGCGATTTTCAATCAGCCGCCCCACAACACACCGGCTTAACCATTAATTTACGCGCTAACCAAGAGGTACTTAAATATACAAATGTATCTGTATCTGTATCTGTATCCATAGCCAAAGCTATAGCTGTACAGGAGAGGGAGCGGAGGGAGCTGGGGGGACGGGGGCTGCAAATATTTGCTGGTAATAAGGTCGTAGTGTAAATTTAGGATTGATTTTTCGGTTAGATTTAAAGCTGACCAGTTAAAGTGAGCTTAATGAGGTTGCCTCGATGTGGGTTTTTATGGCAAATCTAGGAGAATCTATGGAACATAGGGAAATTTTTACATTTTACTTGTAAACCACTGAGAATATGAAATTTATATAAGACTAAGCTGGAATGTATAAGGGGCCTCGATGGACCAGTGGATAGCGCACTGTCCCGCCAAACAAGAGGTGCGAGTTCGAGTCCCGCTCATGTCGATAAGCATGGGACTTCTAGAAAAACTAGGTTGGGGCGTAGGACTTGAAATCATCTACGTAAGAAAAGGTCTTCAGTGAAGGAAGCCGAAATAAAGGAAATTTTTGTGCTTCAGGCTTAGACTTGATAGGGTTGTGATGGCCATATAATAATAAAAAAGCTGGAATGTATAATGTGTTATATATTATATAGAATATCCAGTTATACTGATTGTTTTGATACCCTTTGATAGAAGGAGGCGTCGTAGACACATGTCTGCCATTTCTGGCGGTCTTTCGGTATGCTTGTCTCTCCATTTGTCTGTCTGTCTGTCTGTCTGCCAGTCTGCCAATCTATCTATATATCTGTCTGTCTGTCAATCCGTCCGTATGTATTTCTATCTGTCTGTTCGTCTGTCTGTCTGCCTGGCCTATTGTTTGTCTGTCTGTCTTTCTGCCTGCTTACCTGTCTGTCTGTCTTTCTATCTATCTATCAATCTATCAATCAATCTATCAATCTATCTATCAATCTATCTGTCAATCTATCTATCAATCTATCTATCAATCTATCTATCAATGTATCGATCAATCTATCAATCTGTCTGCCTGCTTTTCAAACGTAAGCCCTAGCTTTCAGTTATTATTCATAAATTCGCTGCCCTTTTGTCACTATCGACCGATTAATATATCATCTGGTCTGATTATTATATCATCTCATAAAGCTTCCAAACAATTGAACTTTAGATTTGTCAATATAAACTATATTTCTCAATTTGTTATTATCATTATTATTATTATTATATGGCCATAACAACCCTTTCGGATCAAACCCTGAAGCACCATATTCCTTTTTTACTGCTTCCTTCACTGAAAAACTTTTTTTACTTGAATGGATTTCAAATCAAAACCTAGTTTTTCTAGGAGGGTCATACCCCTATCGACATGAGCGGAACTCGAACTCGCACCTGGCGGGACAGTGCGCTATCCACTGGTCCATTTCTCATTTTATTGCTTTCAAATTATGTATACACTTGACTTTCTTCATTATCCATCGATACACCAGGTTTCATCTTGATAAACCCATAAATACGGAAGATATACATCATTTTTCAAGTATAATATTGTAATTTTAAATCAACACATCGAGTTGCTTTGTATGGTTGTGGCTTTTTGGAACATTTGTTACGTTTTTAAGGGAATTATAGAGTCAATGGCCAAGATTTGCCCCGTCAACAAAGGCACAAAAGACAAACTAAGCTCTTTGCCAGATCATGTAGGAGGGACTATTCAAAGCCCAAATTCTACCAGCTGCGATCTGCTGCACTTAAGTCCGAGAGAACCGACAACCGAGGAACGAGTGTTGGAAGCATTTGTCCAATGCCTTCTCACACAGGGTGGGGGGGAGTTGATTGCATTTGCATTCCCTGGCAGTGGCCACAGTTTTGTTACACAAGGTACAAGGCGCCAGGCGCCGGGCTTACAGCTGACTCCACACCGATTTGGGCCATGTCCCTGACCACGAAACAGACTACAACCTGTGCGCCACACCACCTCCAGCCCCACCTAGTCGCAACCAGGCCAGTCCGGGCCATGCCGGGCCAGACCAGGATATAGACAACAAACAAGTCTGGAGTCCATGCAGTGAAAACATGTGTAATTGATCTGATTAAGTTGCCTTTTCACTGCGCCTTCCTCTCTATCTGTATCTGACTCCCTGTATGTTTTGTGTGTGGGTTTATGAGTACAAATATGCTCTGCTTTGTGTGTGTGTGTGTAGGGTATGTGTGTGTGGCAGTGTGTGTGAGTGTGTGTGAGTGTGTGTGAGTGTGTGTGTGTGCAGCTGGTCAGAGACAAGCGAAGCGCTCACTTTGTGCCGGGCCTTTGCCTCAAACAAACAAACTGCGATTGGGAGGTTCAACTGGGCCTTCAGCTTGCCGAGATTCTGCTCCTGTCCGGTCGTCCGGCCCGGCTATTTGCTGCCAGTTGCTGTTGTTTTTCTAGCTTTTCGTATCCGTGGTTACTTGCTCCTGCCGCATGCTTTGCTGTTTAATGAAACGGAAGTATAACATTTTAGCACAAGAAGGACTCGAAGCGGGGCAAAGCAGGAAGCAAGGATTCCTGATGCCTGAGTTTGTTTTTACAAAAATTGTTAGCTTTTGTTGGGCCAAGATACTTGATTATACAGGTAGATATAGATATAAAGGGGGCTTCTGACTAGTGGCTAGCGCACAGGTTGCACAGGTGGGTTCGAGTTTCACTCATAGAAAACTAGGTTGTGACGTTGGATTTGATATCCACCCGCGTAACAAAAGGATCTTCAGTGAAGGAAGCTGAAGAAAAAGCAAATAGTGCTACAGACTGTGACATAATAGGGTTGCTTATGGACTGTTATTGTTTATAAATATAGATATGGTTTTACAATAGATGATACAAATTATTATACTTGTAATAATTTTGGAGACTTGGAGAACCAGTGGATAGTGCACTGTCCCGCCAAACAAGAGGTGCGAGTTCAAGTCCCGCTCATGTCGATAGGCATGGCACTCCTGGAAAAACTAGGCTATGGCGTAGGATTTGAAATCGACCCACATAAAAATAAAGTTATTCAGGAAGCAGAAATAAAGGCATATAGAGAAAACGTAACAAATGTTCCGTAAAGCCACAACAATACAAAGCAACTTGATGTATTGATTTGAAAGTACAATATTATACCTGAAAAATTATGCATATCTTCCGTTTTTATGGGTTTATCAAGATGAAACTAAGTGAATCCATGGATAATGAAGGAACTCAAATGTATTAATAATTTGAAAGCAATAAGTTGAGAAATGGAGTCTTGGTGGACAAGTGGATAGCGCACTCTCTCGGCAAACAAGAGGTGCGAGTTTGAGTCCCGCTTATGTCGATAGGCATGACCCGCCTAGAAAAACTAGGTTTTGGCTAGGATTTGAAATACACCCAAGTGAAAAAAGTGCCTTAGTGAAGGAAGCTGAAATAAAGGCAAATAGAGCTTCAAGCTTTGATCCGATAGTGTTGTTATGACCATATAATAATAATTATATTAGTTTCAAGCATTAAGGTGCAGCTTATTTATAAGGTCGTAGTGTAAATTTAGGATAGATTTTTCGGTTAGACTTAAAGCTGATCAGTTAAAGTGAGCTTAATGAGGTTTTCATGGCAAATTTAGGAGAATCTATGGAACTGATGATAATTTAAAAACTTTTGTACAACTTGGGCCATTGAAAAAATGAGTGATAATTCATAGCAAATCTATGTTAAGCTCAAAACCTACTCCATAGCCTGTTAACAGACAACAAGTGTCTGGTCATGGTCATATACAGGGTATCTGCAAGTCTAGCAGCTTAGGTTTAGGTGTTACATTAACAGTTGTGCGATATTTAGGCAATGTACGATATGTCGCCATCTGTTGGGAGGGAAGGGAATATTGGCTCACATATTGCGTTTGCTCTTTAAAATATTTCAACTGGAATGCCCCAATCTCAGTTAGGGGTGTTGTGTGTGTGTGTGTTTGTGTGGGGGGGGGGTGTGTGTGTGTGTGTGTGTGGAGGGGGGGGGGGGTGTATGCCTAGTATGTGTGATTTGGATAAATAATTTATTTGAGAACTCACCGCTGGCATTGCTCTGCCGTCGGTGGCAAACAACCTATCTCTCCTAGCACTCCCTCTACACACCAACACACTACACACACCGCACCGCACTCCGCACACCCTTTCCCAACAGCCCGACAGAGTCACTCCCACAATTTGAGTTGCAATTTAGTCGTAAAAATTTCATTTGCATTTACGGTTTTTGCATCGGCTCCTTTATTTGCATGTGCTTCTTTGTGTGGACTCAACACACACTCCGAACACTCCACGCACCCCGCACACACTTCGAACACACACTCCGAGCCCACTCCGAACCCACTCGACGCTCAACAACTTTAGAAATTTTAATTTAATTTAATTTAATTTAATTTTTGTTTGCCTTTTTGGGCACACATTAAAATTGCAGCATGTAGTTTTAATATTTAAATGCAACTTCTTTTCCCTCCTTTCCTTCCTTCCTACGCTCTGTTATTATGTTTCCCCTGTCCCCCTTCTTTTGTGCATTTTGTGGGAATTTTAAAAAATTTACTCCGACTGACGACTGACGACGCCATATCTGCCGGAGCCGGACTGCTCTTCTCAGCGACAGCAAAATGTCTACTCACTCACACCTACTCACTCACACCTACACACACACACACCTACACACCCACACCTACACACACACTCACACCCACACACTCCCAGACAATATACTTCTGCAATTGTCTGCAATTCATTGAGAGAGAACCCAGAACCCAGTAGGGACTTCGACTTCAGCTTGTAAGCTTCATGTGGCAATTAAAACTTTGCCCAATTATATGAAATTTCTTCAGGCAGTTTTTGGAAATATGAAATATGAAATTTTTATTGTCAAATTGTTTTGCATAAGATCAAAATAAGGGGCCTCAATGGACCAGCCCATAGCGCACTGTTCCGCCAAACAAGAGGTGCGAGTTCGAATCCCGCTCATGTCGATATAGGCATGAGCCTCCTAGAAAAACTAGGTTGTTGCGTAGGATTTGAAATCCATCCACGTAAAAAAAGATCGTCAGTGAAGAAAGCAGAAATAAAGTAAAATACTGCTTCAGATTTTGACCCAATGGGGTTGTTATGGCCATAATAATAATAAAGATCAAAATATTTTTCTGGGATTTTTTCTTATTTCTACTGAGTTTTCCAACACAAAGATAATCCGTTTCAAACATTTTTGAACTCCTTAGGCTAAGCACTGGGTCAACAGATCAACCCTTTTAGCCATATTTCCTATTCAAAATTCCTTTGGAATATCATTTTCTGAAAATAAGTCCTAATGTTTGTCTAAATCCGAGCATTTTAGATCATCGGGCAACAGATCGGTTCAGTTCTGACCTAGCTGTGACTAAGGAAATTCTCAAAAGAACATTTGGAACAGCAGATCTGTGATTAGGGAAGAACTAATGCATTGTATTTATGAAATGTAACTAAGAAATTAAATTTTTATTGATTTAATTATTATTATATGTCCATAACAATTCCAGCGGTTTACAGCCTGAAGCACTATTTCAATTCCTGGGTGCATTGGTGGACCATTGGATAGATCACCCTCTCGCCAAACAGGAGGTCTTCGGCTCGAACCCCACTCATGTGGATATCATGAGCTTCCTTAACACTAGGTTGTGGCTTAGGATTTGAAATCCACCCACGTAAAAGAAAAGATCTTCAATGAAGGAAGCAGAAATAACGACAAATAATGCTTCAGGTTGTGTGCAGATAGGGTTGTTATGGGCAGTATTTGTTAAAAATTGCAAATCCTATACCACAATTAAATTTTTCTAGGAGGATCATGCTATGATGACATAAGTGGGACTCGAAGCCACACATCTTGTTTGGCGGGACAATAGGCTATCCCCTAATCCACCGAGCTCCCTGGAGAAGTCCATATCGGCCTATTGCATTCTCAACTGTTTATTTATATTGAGAATTTTGATGTGTTTCGCCTCGGAGCCAACACGGGCAGGTGTTGCGGATACACAATCGGTTGACAAGTGTCCACTTAATCTCAGATTTGCAGTCGTTAGGCAGGTGGTTGGTTGCACCACAACAGCCGCCCCCTGGGCTGTATACCCTGTAGCCAATGTGAATGTTTAGAAAAAGAGGGTATACAGTAATTATAAAATTTCAAGCTATAATTTGTATACTGGGCTCACCGTGCGTATGCGTAATTTGATTATATACTCATTCAAGTCGTCTCCTTAGACTTAATGCTCCATTCTGGCTCTGATCTCCGTTGGCCATTTTGCTGCATTTTCCATTGGACATCTATATGTATATATATATATATATATATATATCTATTTATACGTGCAACTTTGCCTCGATGTTTTGTTGATAGTTGGGATTGTGGCAATTTATGCGAAACAGGGCAAGTTTTTGCCATGAATTATTGTCCACTTGCCACGCACTGCTGTCGTCACAACAGGCTAGGGAACTCTGGGTTGGGCTCCGGTTCGGACTTGGGTTGGGATCTGTTAGGCTCCTTGTAAATGGGTAAACTGGTAAACTGTGCAAACAAGACAAGCCTCTTGTTTGGCGCTTTGTATGCATTTCAGCTTAAATTGACAACAAAAACAAATAGCATGGGTTATCATCTATCTCCAACATAAATCTAACCTGTACTCTACATACTCTGCCTCGTTTCAGATACAAATATTCGGCTACAATTCACAGCTATATGCAAATTTCTCTGATGCACTCAATCGTGCTCAGGGCATTGTGGGGGTCTCCATATTGCTACAGGTAAATTTTCAACTCAATCCGCACATTTTTGGATATTATTGGAGATTTATTTTTCGTTATAGCTGGGTGATCTGTCCAATCCGGAATTGCGTATGCTAACCGATCAATTGGAACGCATACGTTATGGCGGCGACGGAGCCTTTGTTAAGCGACTGTCCATACATGGATTGCTGCCCGATACGGATCATTATATGACCTACGATGGTTCGACCACTGCACCAGCCTGCCATGAGACAGTCACCTGGGTGGTGCTCAATAGACCCATTTATATAACAAAGCAACAAGTAAGTGGCTGAAAGCAAGACTAACCTTCGGCTCACCGAATATTTAGCACAACTTTTCGAGTTAAACGGTGATTCGAACCTACGATCTTATGCTTATGCTTAGCTTAAAAGTCTTCCAAGCCGCTTTATGAGAATTTTAATACAATTAGGAGAAGAAAAAAAAGATAATGAGCTAAACGATGTATAACTTTCGTATTTCAAGACTTCTCGTTTTGAAATTTCGTAGAACGATGGAGACTCAATCAATAGCCTAAAAAAACAAAGCTACGGGCATATATGAGTTATGTGATTCAGTAATCCCAACCTTTTGAATCTTAAGTTAAGGATAGATAATAAACAAGCGGACGTGCCGACACCAAATTCAGTGCATCTAACAATTACACATAGTTTAACTTATAGACGAAATGATCCTTTTTCACATAAAGTCCGTTTTCTATATGATATAACATTCGTGTTCATGATCCAATCGGTCTGAAATTTTGAAGATTGGTTGATTGTTCTTGTCGTAATTATATATTCCTATATTGAAATCATTATGTTGCGAACTGGTATTTTTGTGCACCATTCCTTAATTTGCGGGAGTTCGTATACTCAATTTCATAAGAGAGAGAGAGAGAGGGAGAGAGAGGGAGAGCTACATGATATGGTGATCGGAATTGGCCGTTTTTGACAATTCTGGATTACAAAAGACGTATTTTTGGACTTTCAGACTCATTATGAAAGCTCAAAAACTGAGGAACAGATAGACGTACATGGTCCATTGATCATTCTAGGGAGGGCATAGGACGCTTGCTACTATGAATTACAAGATGTAGCACCAAATGAATATACCATAATATATGCTACGAAAAGAGAATGTATATATTAATTTAATAGATTCGTAGATTAGTTTTTGACCACTTTTACCAAACGGTCAAGTTATATGTCAGATCAAGTTGAGCACTTTAGACTAAAGCCTGGCCACTTGCCTAAATTGGGTTGTTTGCCACACAACAACAAGTGGGCGGGCAGGGGACACATAAAGCCAAGTCAGGAGCTCTAGACAGTCGTTCGTTTCTAGATATATATATATATATATGGGGTATATATATGGTATATATGTATATATGTAACTGAGACTGATGGCCACTTTGCGTTTTTTGGAATCAAACAAAAAGGATGCACCACAAAATGTAACGAAAATGCTTATTAAGTGCAACGCCGTAATAAAGACGCCAACATGTTGGGTTGACCGAGCGCCGGGGGGGTGCTATAAGGCAAGGGGGTGCTATAAGGAAAGGGGGAGGGGGCTTTGAAATAAAGCTGAAGGCCGACTGCCTGCGTGTAAACAATGTAATCGGCGAGAGGGAGGCGTGGTCGTAGACACACACACAGATACATATACACACACACAGATACACACACACACACACAGATGCACACACATAGATACTCACACACACATCCAGGAAGCGGCTGCTGAGTCAAACTCATAAAAACTTCAGGAAGCGCAATGGTACTCATGAGCACATGGTTGCAGCTTGCGGCAGACCCAACAGCAGCAGCAGCAGCAGCTCCTGGGTCCTGCGTCCTGCGTCCTGGTATAAAGTGCGATTGCATTCGGTTAGGTCCTGCCGAGCGGGGAGCACTGGGGAGGAGTCGCCATGGAGGCGCCCGTCCAGACAGTGCAGCGGCAATGTAATTTAGTGGCGCACGGCAAAAGCTATGGCTATGCGACTGCATCTTCCTGGCAAAACATAATTTACCAAATTAAAGTAACACCGGCAAATGTGCGAGAAAAAAACCCACTAGCTGTGGAGGAAGAGGAAGAAGAAGAAGTGGCATAGGAGGAGGAGGAGGAGGAGGAGGAGGCAGTAATGGTACTACTACGGGCTACCGAAAACGGAGTACGGGCGCCCAGTGCAAGTGCGAGAGACGGATGAGTGCGATAGGAGACAGGAGACAAGTACAAAGGATACGCCAAGTGCGCTGAAATTGCAATTAACCCATTATCGTTGTCCCTTACACACTGTGTTGCCACGTAGACAAGTAATCGCCGCGCCTTTCCGTGCCACGCCCCACGCCCCACGCCCCATGCCCCATGCCACGCTCCACACTGCACCACCGCCTCTGCTTGCAACGCCTTGCCGAGAATTTGCCAAATCAACAGCATCTACGGCGACATCTTTTACATTGTACCCTGTACACTTGAAAATTACACCCAGCCCAGCCATGCGAGGGTTGCCTAATAAGTACACGCCACTGAATCTACACACATAATATAATATATTTCCTACCATGTCTGTTCCCTTTACCTTTAAACAATAATATTTTGGTCAGGTAATCAGTTAAAAACGATAATAGACTTCAAAGTTATCAAAGAAATGTAAGAACTTTAATGATAATAGGGTAGCCGAGGCACAAATAAAGACACCTGGGAGCGATCTTACTTTGCCACCTAGAGACTTTCACCTACATTCCTATTGAAGACCTAAGAAAGTTCCCTAAACTACAAAACAGATAAGTTGCTTCCACTTATTGAAGCAGTATCATTTAGCTGTTCTACAACTGAAAGACCAAATACTTCTACATCAATCAACTTATCTGTTTCCCTTATATATTTCCTTTACTAAATTGGTACACCTGAATTTCCTAATTATCTAAGGATGAAACATAGAATTGGGTTCTTTATTAAATGTTCCGTGTATTAGTAGTATCCAGAAAAAAATTACGGCTTACTGTTGTTATGGCTTTTCAAAGAGACTTATTTTAAGATCTAAAATTACCAGACAAAATCTGCTCTTTCCAAATGCTGGGTCTCTATAATGATATATGTGAAATAAGAAATATAATCAATATAATAAAAACTCGTTTAATTTCAATTACAAGAAGTATAAATAAGTTCCTTGCGGTTTTTTTTCCCGAACATTGAAGCTTTATTATGAAAAATTGGTTACATATTTACGCTCCAAAGTATTACCCATCGCTAGCCACTACATATTCCCATCTTTCAGTCACATTTCGTATATCAGCTCGGAAGACCAATTCGTCTTTTGATGCGATCCAAGTATAGGTGGATTTTTTGTTTCCTCGTACGAGGTGAAGTATTGGTCCACCAAGCCATATGCCATCGATCGGAAATGATGTTAATCAGGGCTATATGGCGGGTGGAATAGGTCTTCCCAACGAAATGTTATCAACTACGTTTTAACGACTCGACTAGGATTGTCGTGCTTCAAAATTACTTTATCATGTCTACCCGAAAATTGCGGAAGTTTCTTTTAATGCTTGGCTTAAGGGGAGCAATATTCGTCGGTATTTCCCCCGTGATTCAAATGGAAGCAAAACAATAAAGTTTCCACTACGGCATCTCCTTGTAACCCTTTAAAACTAGTTCAAGCTCCTAATATTTTCTTGATATCATACAAATTTATGTACGCTATAAGTTTACTATTCAAAAGACCAAATATCAAATATTTTCAGTATTGTTAAATTGATTACCCTATGGTGCTATCAAAACTAAAATTAAGAATTCCCAAAAGTTGATATTTTAAACAAGAAACTTTAATGCATAATTATGGAATGGATATAATGGATATTATTCTTTTAAATCATTCATAGGAGTAGAATAATTTTTATAATATAAAGAATATATGATAGGAAAATCTCCTATACTTAAATATGAATACTTAAGAAGCCACCCTTGTATAACTTACATAATTTATGATGAAATTGAGTAAACCAAAGGCAAGCTTCTTAGAAGCTAAGTTGCAAAATTTATGATTGTCAACACAACACCAAGATATAAAAATAAGACTGGATATACCTGTTTTTGTATACAATATAAAATATAGTAAATTGACATATAAGCAAATCTAAAAGTTTCTGAAAACTACAACTAAGGAAACAGGTGTTACAAAGGTTATACCTATACTATACAAATTTTATAAAGCCTCAAGCATTGCAGCTTCCTTTACTCTGTTAAGAAATAATACAATTATTATACACTCTATAGAGACAATTTAGTAGCACAATCATTGCTATAACCACATCATATTTATATCTTGATTGAAATCGCAATCGACAGCACAGATTGAGTGTGACTTGAGGTAGACAAATATGGAGATAGATATAGATATTATGAGTTGCTTTGTGACCACTTTGGGTTGAGTCTCTACACTTGTGCAGATAAATCGGGGAGTCGACACGCTTCCAGCAAAACTCTCTGGTTTCCCACATATCTTAATTTCCACTTGAATGAAGATGCCAGAAGGAAACTGCGGGTGGGCGATGTTTTCTCTGGTCGCCACATCATTGAAATCTCCTTTGACTGAAGTTAATTGATAAACAGATTGTGTAGATTAAGTGTTATTGACTCGGTGACTCGCCGTATGGCGCATGGTCTATGGGTCTATGGTAAATGGTATATGGTATACGGTCACAGGGAATGGGTTGCTGTTGCGGTTCCACTTTTTCTACGCCCTCTTTGCACTACAATTATGGGTTGTGTGGGGTGGCCTTATTAGATTTTCATAGCGAACTCTGTTTGCTTTTAAGATTTTTCCCATCATAATTTAGTTGCAGTCGTTAATTATGGGTTTTATGCAGTCGCTGGGGCACTATGCAGACTCGATCCTGTTGCAATAGAGCTAATTTGCATGATGCGCTGGCAGTAAAAGCATTTTTGTATATTTTTCTACAAAATTTTGAAGTTTATTTGGTATAAAGTTAGGTTTTAGATATGCTTTAGATACTATATAAATTTTGTAAAACTTTGTTACAAAAGCTGATTAAATATAGAGATTGAAGTTTAAATTTTATTTCGATTTGGCTTAAATTCATTGTTTCTACTCTTTTCGGTGAGAATATTATAAGCTTTGTCTTGAAGTTTCCAGTTCCAATTAATGTCGACCTCTTAAAGTTCCTTTCAAAAGGGTCGAATGACACCAGGAAATCATTCGTGTCCTTAATATTCAGGCGGTATAGACACTTGGAGGCCTTGTTGGTCCAGTGGATAGCGCGCTGTCACGCCAAAGAAGAGGTGCGAGGTTCGAGTCCCGCTCATGCCTATAGACATGACCCTCCTAGGAAAACTAGGTTGTGGCGTAGGATTTGAAATCCATCCACATAAAAATGTTCTTCATTGAAGGAAGCAGAAATAGAAGAAAATAGAGCTTCAGGTTTTGACCCAAAAGGGTTGTTATGGCCATATAATAATAATAGACACTTGGAAAGGGCAGCATAGAAACTGTTGAATATAAACTTCAGATTTCCCAAAATTTGGATACATCCTTTGATATTCCCGGAAAGTAACGAAATGTATCTATGACCCGTAATTCTTAAGCTAAAGTCATTAAATTTGGTATCTATATGCCCATTGGGGGCTCGGCGGACCAGTACATAGATAACTTTCCCGCTCAACAAGAGGTGCAAGTTCAAATCCCGCTCATGTCGATAGGTTTGACCGTCCTAGAAAAACTAGGTTGTGGCGTAGGACTTGAAATCCACCCACGTAAAAAAAGTTATTTAGTGAAAGAAGCAGAAATAAAGGAAACTATTGCTTCAGGCTTTGACCCGATGGGGTTGTTATGGCCATATAATAATAATAATAATTCATCCCATTCCAATCATATTCCTAATGATATTATTGTAGGTCTTCAGTACCAACTTTTGTAGCCAGAATTTGCTAGACCCAAAGTTCGAGGCGCTCCTAGGCTTCTATCAATTGATTTTCTAATAGAGTATACAAACGTCGGCGAGTCAAAACATAATCTTTTCTCAATTATTTAAATCTGATTTGAAAACTTCCTTCCTGCTCAACTGTTGTCGAGTTTTGCCAGCCCAAATTTAATGCAAATTTGCCCATTCCCCTGGAAATAATAATAATAAGCTTCCTGATTTCTTGTTTTGTTCCAGTTGCACGCTCTGCGCCGCTTGATGCAGGGTAGTCCCGACCATCCCAAGGCGCCTCTGGGCAACAACTATCGGCCCCCACAGCCCCTGCTGCATCGACCCATTCGCACGAACATTGATTTCAAGACGACGAAAACGAACGGCAAGGCCGCCTGCCCCTCGATGTACCGTGAGGTCTACTATAAAGGTAAGTCCAAACCGAGCATTCGATTCGAGTGCATCCATTCATCCCGAACGAACATCATTCACATAATCCGACAGGCGGGACGAGATAACGTGCTCTCTTCAAGGGTGCTCGACGTCGAGATATCCCTCACACAAGTATCCAAATAAGCTGTGGTAAATGAACTTACAAAAGTTTCCAAATAATACCTACTCTTTTGCCTGTTGCATACTTGTATGCCCTTTCTGGCAACTTCCAAGAGAATTCAGTATATCGGAAAAAATTTATATTTTCGTTTTATAATCTGTTCCAAATAAGAATGGTATAAAATGAATAAACGGCTCTTTCTATATATTATAGATAAGTGAATTCATTCTATGTGTCGCATTACATCCGATACTATGAAACGCTATCATAAGCTTTAAGATATTTGAATGCTGTTCTAATGAATTTAACAAGTTCATAACAAACATGACTATAAAGCTAAAGATATGTAATTGTCTTTATATATAAAGATTTTCAGTTTTAACTTCCCAGCATGAAAAGTTAAGAGCGCTCCGAATTATGAGCCTGAAAAGAGCCCAGCTTAAGAGCGTTTTCTGGGTAAATCCTCCTAAAAAGGCATCAGAAAACTCTCTGAAAACGCTCATATTGCATGCTGGTTTATTCCCAATATTTCAGGAATATCGCATACCTAAACGATTTGTGTATTTGTGGAAACCATTTATTCATATATGAATAATTTATATAGATCTGATAGGCAAACTCTTAGTCGAGCGTGCCCGATAGCAGCACTCTGTTTTCCTGTCTAAAGTTGGAAATATAATTAAGTTTGAGGAAGCTTCTTCAGTCTGTAATTCTACAGAGTAGAGTTATAATGGGACCAAGTTCAAAGCATTGCGTGAATGATGCGAGTCCCTCAATGCTAAAAGATGGCTACACGAATCATCAAACATTTCTAAAAGCGCACATAATGGGCTCCAAATTCCTTATAGATATCTTGTCGACTACGCTTGAATCCAGTGTTTAGCAATGAGATTGTCCATAAGAATATTATATGCTTTCATTCATTGAGCCCGACAAATGGTATGTCGTCTCAGAGACTTGATTGGGCCTCAATAAGGGTGTACAGATCCATCATTTCTTCAAACAATTCACCAAGAACGAATCAAGAACAGTAATTAATGGTTAAAATCGATCCAATTGAGAAGTATTTTATCAAAAACATATAGAAACAATTTAAAATTCGTTTTCTTATGACAAAATCCAACCACATTTAAAGAATTTTTGAATCCTCTTCGGTCACATCATTGACTAATTTTGCGCAGGATTTCCAGACCATCCCCAGACCCATAAGCCCCACCATAAAACTTCTACTATATTATACCCAATTGAGTAATTTTTAATCGATTGAGGGCTGAAAAAAATAAAACAATATGAAATTTGCATTGTTTTGCAAGGCTATCAATTTTTATATATAATATGGTATAGTATAGTATATAGTACACATTTTCAATTTATGGCATGGAGATTATTGATACGCTTGTTATGTGATTTCCTCTCTCACTTCTTGTCCATTGTTGTCTCCCTTCTTCCGTGCAGCGACCAGTTGGAAGCAGAACTAGAAGTCAATGCCATAACAATATAATACGTGAGACGCTCGTAGCGTGTGGCGTGCAACAGGAGCTTCCAATTAACATATATCGTATAAAGTTATATAACACATCCGACGGAGTCTCTAATGTCAGAGGAGAAGCCAGACGGAGGAGAGGAAGGAGCGTGGCAATTAAAGGACACACATAGTTCACCCCGGGGGCAAGCATATATGTACCATATAAGTATGAAACACAATGGAATGGAATGGGACGGAGCGGAACGGAATGGAATGGAAATGAAATAAAATGAATTCCACTAAAAATAATAATAATAATAAAAACTAGCATTTAATACGAATATTTTTTTTTAATCAAGTTGGAAAATAGCTTATGTGAGTGTTGTTGTTAATCGATTTTTTTTTTTGTGCTTAGCTCTAGATATATAAGTAAAGCGTCATCCCGTTCGGGATCGGATTTAGTCTTAAAGAGTATAAACATAACGAGAGAACACCTTGTATAATAGCAGTTGATCACAGTATCAAAAAAAGTAAAGAAAAGCGAAAAACAAATAGTTAAATTACAACTGTAGTGTACGAAATATGATATATATGATATTGAAATGATATATAATGTAATGTATAATTATTGTCAACTAGAGAATGTTACTTATAAACGCATTACGCAAGACCCACCCGTGCTATATTTATACTATATACTACAATATATATATACTATATATACTGTATACATATAGATATACTATATACTATATATACAATACATGCATATACAAGAAACCTAACTTCGTACCAATTATCATTTGTATCGAGTAGACGACTATCAATAAAAGCGATTGCCACTGTCAACTAGCGTAGCATTTAATTAAGATATATATATAATATAATATTATAATATATATAATATATGATATAATACAATACAATATATAATATAATATAATATATTCTCTGTTTTTGCTTAAGTTTGCAATTTTATTTGAAGGCTTTGGGCTGGCTTTTGCCAAAGTTATATCGAATTTTTAACAGGTTCAAACAGCTTCAAGGACGAAGTCCCTATCGATAAGAACCAACACTCTATAAGCATTATAGAAGCCATTACAAAATCATCGTGGAAATCAAAAGTAAGTTTACATTTTCATTGTATTTTTCCCCTTCAAAAGAAATAGGAAATATAGACAAGCCTGAAGAAACAAAATATTATAACTCAGATTCTTAAATATAGGAATTCCCTGAAAATTAAACATATTTTGCTTCATCAACATTTGCGATAAATTTGTTTTTGCGTCCTTATTGAAATCACCTATTTCAAAGATTTTAAAGATTTTTATCGATTTAATATAAATGATGACATAATCTATAGGCATATATTTCGGGCGAAAATGTATTGTTTATAGATAAAAGTTTAAAATATATTGAAATCTAAAATATTTGATTTTGTATAATTTCCAAATATTATATTTATTATGTACCCTATTCATTTCAATAGAAACGTTTTCTCCGATCCGTAGATTTGCTGTAGTTAAGGAAAACAAGCCAGAAGGGTAATTTTTCGGCACGCTGAAGATTTCATACTCTTTTCATACCTATAAAAATAATAATAGAAATTACTATAACTGCTTATAAAGCTGTGTTAAATTTTAATCTTATATCCTGGAAAACATGTGAGATATGTATTGTATTTACATGTTATAGTGATCCGATCCGATAATAGCTCTCTTTTGG
This sequence comes from Phorticella flavipennis, assembly GCA_037040045.1. Taxonomy (NCBI): domain Eukaryota; kingdom Metazoa; phylum Arthropoda; class Insecta; order Diptera; family Drosophilidae; genus Phorticella; species Phorticella flavipennis. The sequence continues at coordinate 42,787 of JBANCY010000020.1, forward strand.
TTATATGCCCCCCGATATCAAATTCATTTTGACTTAAGATTGAGTAAACTTGTGATACCATTGCTTAAAAAACATAGGTAAGTTCGACAAATGTATTGCAGATTGCATGGCATTAAGTCAAGTTTCAATAGCTTAAAAGCCTAGGGACTAGTTTGTATACATACAGATGGACATGAAAATAGCATAAAAATGTAGAATCTCTTTTTAACTATTGCTCTTAAAAATATCATAAATAATTTGACATATGATAGAAGCACTCTTTAAGTATATTCCAGATATGTAAAGAGGAGGAAATGTTTGATGTGAACCCTATTAGGTCAAAGCTTGAAGCATTATTTTTCTTCATTTCTGATTCCTTGACTGAATAATCTTTTTTTTACCAGGGTGGATTTCAAATCCTACACCACAGCCTAGTTTTTCTAGGAATGTTATGCCTATCGACATGTACGGGACTCGAACTCGCACCTTTTGTTTTGTAGGACAGTGCGCTATGCACTGGTCCATTGAGGCCCCTAAACTCTAGTTTTACTTTATTCTTTAATAATATTCTTAACCTTACAGGCACACCTATTTCAAAATAGAACATTTTGTTTGATAAATTTTCAAGGATCTTAGAATTTATAACTCTGCCGCACAGTGTAACTGACCAGATATGTCGATATATGTTGTTGTATATGCCTATATTGCTTACATAACGATTCCAGGTAGGGGTCTCGATGGAGCAGTGAATAGCACACTGACCCGTGAAACAAGAGGTGCGAGTTTGAGTCCGCGCTCATGTCGATATACAAATGACTCTCCTAGAAAAACTAGGTTGTGGCGTAGGATTTGAAATCCACCCTCGTAAAAAATTGTCTCTCATTGAAGGAAGCTGAAATAAAGGAAAATAGTGCTTCAGGCTTTGCCCGATGGGGTTGTTATGGCCATATAATAATAACGATCCCAGCTAAACTCATAATACCGCCTTTTTGGTAACATATCAATTCAACAGCTGTGCATATTCGTAATTTTTTATTTGGCAAACACGTTCGGTGGGCGTTTGTTATCGAATTATCGGGCTAAAATGTTCAAGTTTTGATTTTTTTTGCTGTTGTTGTAGTTTCATAATATCGAACATATCTTGACTATAGCAAATCGAACGGAATACGTTGCAATTAATGCCGCAGGCAGATGCATTTTGCATTTAAAATGCTTTTAACCACAGCAGGACACACACAGAGAGCAGAGGAGAGCAGAGGAGAGCAGAGCAGAACAGAGACTCATCCTTATCATTCAGCTGATACTGTCCTGTTGTCCTGTTGTCAGCGCTGCGGCCGCCTCCTGTTCCTCCTGTGCCTCCGTTGCATCCTGCATCCTCCCCGCTTATCGAACATAAAATGCAACATGAAACCACAAAATCTGTTGCGGTTATTTAAAATCACGTTTAAATAGTGTAGCCTGAAATATAAACTTTTATGGCCAAAAGGCAAATTATTGCACATAAGCGACCCGACACCGCTAGGGACATGGCTTGAAAAATATCCCACACCCCGAAACAAGTTTGTATATGTTCATTTTTTCCGTTTTCTCTATTTGTTTTCTGTTTTTATTTATCGAACGAACGGGAGCTTCGGTGTCTGAGTGCGCTTACCAAATCACATAATAAATATTTATATTATTTTTGCAAGCTGATATTTTATACCCTGTAACCGCTGGAAACTATTAAAAGTGAGCATATTACCTGAAGTTAATGGCATTTCTGAAAATTTCAGGAACTATATAACTAAGGTTATACTGAACCACCTCGGTGGTCCAGTGGATGGCGCACTGTCCCGCCAAACAAGAGGTACGAGGTTCGAGTCCCGCCCGTGTCTTTAGGCATGACCCTCCTAGAAAAATGTTCTTCAGTGAAGGAAGCAGAAATAGAGGAAATTAGAGCTTCAGGTTTCGACCCAAAAGGGTTGTTATGGCCATATAACAATAATATAACTAAGGTTGGTTCGTGAGATCATTTGCAACCATTAGATGTTCTTGGAAATTTTGGGAAGATTTCGGACGAAGATAATGGTTAAAATAGAGGGGTTAAAATTTTGGATGCTACCTAGAGGTTGAAAAATTGCTTTGATAGGGTATTAGCTTAGAAATCAATAGATAATATTCGAAGAAAACTATTCGAAAGTTTGCTCAAAAACAAAAATAATCGCATGAGACCACGCAGAGAACGGGCTGATCGTTCGAATAAAATCGGAGCTTATTCCAACTATTATTATTATATGGACATAACGACCTTATCAAGTCAAAACCTGAAGCACTATTTTCATATATTTCTGCTTCCTTCACTGAAGAACATTTTTATGTGGGTGGATTTCAAATCCTACGCCATAACCTAGTTTTCCAAGGAGGGTCATGTCTATAGGCATGAGCGGGACTCGAACTCGCACCCCTTGTTTGGCGGGACAGTGCGCTATGCACTGGACCACCGAGGCCCCCAACTACTTTTACTATATTATACTATTTCAACTACTTTCTATATGATAATTCTTTGGGACTTTTGAAAACTTATCCTATATATTAAAAAATTAAGATACTTAAAAATAGTTCCAAATAATCGCATGAGAGCAAACAGTCAGACCGTCTCCAACTTCTTCCAGTGTGTCAATTTACTGGTATCTTTACAGTTTTCTCAATGTATTATTAATTTAAGACTTATAGTAACACTTAAGAAACGGAAAACTTAAAGAACAAATGAGCAACTGCTCAATCAGATGGACGGGTTCTAATATATAGTCTATATCGAAGGATATTTTTAGTGGTTTCTCACACTGGCACCATGGAATACCAACTCCGAACGCGCATTCTATAAAGAAACACTACTATAAGCCTGCTCACCTACCTGCTTACAGGGTATTATACAGTCATATTCTTTATGACATAATTTCCCCATGTTATTCATATTTGTTTTGGTTTGCCAAAGCTTTTTAGTTGGCTGCATTTTAATACAGCGAGGGATTTGCCTATAAAAATTATGACTTAAATTAATACATTCCAAATGGAAATTAGTTTTATTCGTTGTCCAATTTTAATTTGCATTTTAATGCAGAACAACGCAATTGGCTCGCTATAACGAGCATATTTATAGGATCGGAGGACTGGAGGATTGGAGGATTGGAGGATTGGGGGCATCATAAGCTCGTCTCGACGCGTGTAATGGATCCGTTGGAGCACACGTGCCGCACGTAGCCACACATATGTATATATCCTTGATCCATGGAAGGATATAGGGATATAGTCAGACGGTTTATCTTGGAAAAGTATGGGAATATTTGGCTCTAATTGATAATGCTCGAGAAGAGAAAATTTTTAATTCTTTGGGCTATTTATTTTAGAGAAAAGGAAGAGATAATCACTTTTTATGGCCTTTTTTAAGAACATTGGATAATATAACTTCAGAATGAAGTGAATTTATCTCTCAATCAGTGAAGAAGTAGTTGCAGAGCCCCTAAATTTACCCTCTGGGAATGCCAGAAAATCTAAACAAATAGCAACGTGTGCCTATTGTCAGCCTATTCATCTATCTTTTTCGTAACGACCAATTTGATCCCGATTTAGTAACCTGATCCCATTTGAGAAATGGAAAGAAAGATATAATAGTTGTCTTAACTTTTTTTCCTTCAGTGAAGGAAGCCGAAATAAAGGAAAAGAGTGCTTCAGGCTTTGATCCGATAGGGTTCTTATGGCTATATAATAATAATAATTATGTTTCAAGTTTCATTACAACCCAAAATCTGAGGGACTAGTTAGAAAACATAGTGTAAACTGACGATTTCTTTTTCCTACTGATTATTTTTCGAGTCATTTTTGGGAGCCTACGACGCTTTCTAAACATTATAAACTTCTGCACACTTTTAGTTTTTTTGAAAAATATATTTAAATATTATATCTTCTGTTTTATTTTATCATATATTGTTGTAAAGCATCCATATCAAATTTGTTCCAATTAGTAAATCTTCTCGATTTCTGAAATTTGCCATGAATCGAAGATAATTTTGCCTCACTTGTTGCAATGCCATATTATATGATTATCTTCGATTTGGGCAATTTATCGGCCATCGGGGCTAACTTGTTGGCCAAACATTGGGAGAGTGAAAGTGGCTTAGATTGTGGTCTGGATGGGGTTCAAGTGGAGCTCGTTAAGTCATTATTAATACAGTTTAATCAATTTAAACGAAATGAGACTCAAAATGAACATCGGGTAATGAGCTGGACGGACGGACGGACGGGCGGACAGACGGACGGATATGCATAATTGAATGTGTGTGTGCATTAACACCTGCTCAGAGGGATGTGTGAGTGAGTGTGTGTGTGCGACACAATACCCTGGCAAATCCCAATGTCTGTCCGACTGTCTGTTGAAACATTGGGAAGATATCCCTCTGTCTCTGGCTGCAGACAATGCAAATACTAATTAAATTATGTAAATTGAATCGAATTGAACATATTTTACGTAGTTCCCAGTCAAAATTTAGTGGCTAAAATGTGAAATGTGAAGTGTGTTTAAGGCGGATGGGCGGCTGCTCGGTCGGGGGGCGTGTCACATGCCTCAAGCGCACAGTGTCGCGGTCAGCATGTAAATCATATTACAATAAAACGCAGCAACAGCAACAGCAACACACTTAATTATGACATCATTAATATTTAATAATGACAATTTTGCGACAATAAATCACTTAACTAATACAAGTGCAACCCTGCGAGCCGAGGGGGAGAGGCAGAAGAGGCAGATGGGGCACGATGGGGGACAGATATGGAGCATGGGGCATGGGGCAAGTGGGTCTGTGTTGGAGCATTAAAAACAACGGCATGCATGAAATTAGTAAACTTAAACAAGGGCAACATGATGCGTATAGATAGATATATCCATATATAGACAGTGAAACCTATCTACAGTGAACCCTCTCTATAGTGGACCCTTCCTTTAAAGGAACAACAGTTTGAGTACGGAAAGAAATCACAAAATTTCATCTAAATGAACCTTCCATAGGCGGACGCTACGTTGTACGGATATACACGGACCCATTTAATATAAAATTTGCCTTAAAACCCTCAATTTAGTGAATTATTATTATACAGTCGAACTTCTCTGTGGTGAACTTCTATACAATGAAGCTCTCCCTGTTATGAATTGATTTCAAACACACAACTTTTTCGTTCCAATTTCATTGTATTTTAGTGAATTTTCATACAATGAAGTTTCTATATAATAAAGTGATTTTCTGGTCCCGTCAAGATTGATTATAGGGAAGTTCGACTATAATTATATGGCTATAACAACCCTATCAGGTCACAGCCTGAAGCAATATTTGTCTATATTTCTCTTTCTTCAAAGGAAGCACTTTTTTTTACGTGAATGGATTTCAAATCCTACGCCATAACCTAGTATTTCCAGGAGGGACTCGAACTCGCACCTCTTATTTGGCGGAACAGCGCGCTATCCACTGGTCCACCGAGCCCCATTAAATTACAAGTATTAGCTCGAAAAATATTGGATATATTGGTGGTAATTATATGAGAATTGGACTATATTCAAAATGTATCGTCTTATTAAAAATTGAACTGAAAGAGTTGTATTATGATGGATGAAGGGCTGGGGAAATAATAAGTAGTGCACAAACCGACTGTCAGACAGACCAATGAACATGACAAATTAACAGACAGGGAGACACAGTGATCTGAAGAAAAAGTTTTCGAGTTCCTGACACTTTATTCCATCCACTCAAAGAGCGGCGAGCGGAAGTTTGGGTATCTTTTTTGAATTATTATGTTTCATATTCATACTCTTTTCGAAGCAGTAAAAATTTCTTATATAGTAATCCGATTTTTGTGAAATTTTTTGCAGCGTTTGATAGTGAAACCTCTTAAGTCAGTGTCAAATATTAATCCAATGGCTTGAAAACCATGGGAAAAAAATATGAGAATAATAAATGAGATATTAATAAGGAAACTTAAGTAAGTTTCCCAATTCAATTCAATTGCTTGAACAACCTAAGAAATATGAACAAAAATGAACATTGGTTGTGTCGCAGCTATATTATATAGTGCTCGGATTCTTTTGAAATTTGTTCGAAAGATAGCTTAAAAAGAAACTGAACTTTGTGTGAAATTAAAAAGTAATAGTTTTAAGAACCTAAGAAATATGGGTAAATACAGCATTTAATGGCATGACAGCTATGTGTTGTAGTGGTTCGATCGTGATTAGAAACTGTAGTATGGAATTTCCTAAAATTTTAATACACTCTCCCCTACAAAATTTTTCCGGAAAGTGACGAAATGGGTGTATGAGCCACAATTTTAATGCTAAAGTCATGAAATTTGGTATGTAAGTGCACATAGAACCCAAGCAGAAAGTGGCTTCAAGGGGCCTCGGTGGACCAGTGCATAGCGCAATGTCTCGCCAAACATGATAATGTCGATAGGCATGACACTCCTAGAAAAACTAGGTTGTGGCGTAGGATTTGAAATCTACACACTTAAAAAAAGGTCTTCAGTGAAGGAAACAGAAATCAAGACAAATAGTGCTTCAGGCTTTGACCCGATACGGTTGTTATGGCTATGTAATAATAATAAATATATTATATAATCCTTATGATAATGGAATTTAAAAAAGTTATTTTACTTGAAAATCCCCTGAGTTGGACAATATATCAATAATGGATATATTGCAGGCGACCTTCCCTGTTCACTGTAGCGAGGTTTCACTGTCATCATAGATGTGTGTGTGTGTGTGTGTGCGTGTGTGTTTATAGCATAAACAAATAAACAGATTGACTCTCCTGGCATTGAGTGATGTTATGTGCGTGTCTGTGTCCTTTTGTTGCAGCGGTTCCCTGGGCAGGCTTTGGCAACGGCAACGGCAACGGCAATCGGCCTGCCTCTGTCCACCAGATGGCGCTGCAACGCGTTGCATGGATGAATTTAATTAATCTCGCTACCGTCAGTTGCACACAATTGCAATTAACTTGCAACACTCGCATAATTACAGGCGACCTCATGTTTTGCTACTTATCAGCGTCAACATTGCACAGTGACAGCAGCAGCAGCAGCAGCAGCAGCATCCACAGCACCAACACCAACAACACCAACACCAACACAACCGATACCAACAACAACAACAACGGCAAACACTAACACTAACAACAACAACAACAACAACAACAAGCGACATGCTACCCACTGACAGCAGGCAGAATAAGTCATGATGTGCGTGTGGGAGCTGTGGAGCTGCGGCTGGCTCATTGGTCATTTGGTTGCTACTCGGTTGGTGTTAGCGGTTGTTGGTTGTCCACCACCCTCCGACCTCCATTCTCCAACCAGCCCCAGCCCCTCCCCCCTTGACCATAGCCCCCCCTCCACCACCACGGGGCTTGTGTTGTTGTTGTCGTACATTAGCCAACGACTGATTGCAAATGTTGCTGATGTTGTGGTTGTAAATACACACGAGCACAGGTTGCAATTCTCGTGGTTGTTGTCACCCAATACCCTGCAATTTGTCCAAAATAGAGGTATACTAGTTTCACATTGATCACATAAAACACGACTACTCAAGCCGACTACTCTATCATACGATATACAAATGGAGCAGGCAACAACAGATTGTATTAACTGCAATTCTCCGAAGAATCTAAAAATTTTCCCAGAAATTTCTAAAAAATTTCTAAAATTTAGAAAATCACTTCATTTTATAGAAACTTCATTATACAGAAATTACAGAAAAATGCAATGAAATTGGAACGAAAAAAATTCATAATAGGGAGAGCTTCATTGTATAGAAATTCACTATAGAGAAGTTCGACTGTATCTGTCTTCCTATCAGCAAATTAGTGGCTCAGTCTTCGAGCCTTCACAGAGCCTTCTTGTCGCAATCGGAAGAGTCGAACCAAGAAAAGTCGTAATTGTCCATATTTCCCATCTTTTTCAAGATATTGCATTTTATTGCCACACAATATTATTTTCGATTTCGAAAGGATCGAACCACAACATAATATAGCTGGCATGCCACTAAATGCCGTATTTGCCCATATTTCTTAGGTTCTATAACCCATCACTTTCTCATTTCTCATCCAAATTTCAAAAGAATCCGAGCACTATATGATATAGCTGCGACACAAACAATATTCATTTTTGTTCATATTTCTCAAGTTGTTCAATCAATTGAATTGAAATTCGACACCTTTTTAAATTTCTTTATTATGTATCGCTCTACCAAATTTCATAAGCAACCGATCACTTGCCGTATAAATATAATACAGCTAAAAGTCGTTTTTGCCCATATTTTTCCCATTTTTTTAATCAGTTTCAATTTAATTGAAGTCACTAGGAATCGTTCAGTGCCTTCTGAACTTAACCTTCTGGGAGGCTTCAACAACATTTATATGGGATTATAATAATACCTTAAACATAATATTTACATGTTTACAAATATAGAGAGTTAGGATAAAACGCGGGTAGGGAGGTCGCTGGAATGGATTCTCTTCAGTCGGAGGGGTATAGCTTCGGTGAGTTCACTCGCCAATGGGTTCGGGTGGGTCAAAAGCCAGTCGTCATATCGTGTGCTGTGGAAATTGACCTGGTCCCCGATCAGGACAAGTCTCAGATCTCTTTCAATCTCAAGATTGGTGACGTTCCAGCTCGCGATTGTACGATTCTAAGTCTGTTTAGCTCGCTTTTGGAGATATTTTTCCCATGTTGCTCAAGCTATTACATTAAAATTTGACACTCACTTAAGATTTTTTTATTATCTAAAAATCACTCCGAATTTCCTATTTATATTTCCTTGATTCACCAAATTCCACACTCCGAATACTTTTTTTCTATTCAAATAGAACATAACCTCTTCGTCGAGTAAACTCTACGTCACTTGTTTTCCCATATTTCTATTTAGATTCCATCTCTGATACTGAGACAATGACTCGATTTCAAAAGGCTACACATGTATTATTATTACAATAAATCGATTGGTTTAATATCAGTCAATTAATTTGAAATTTACAATTTTAAATCGAATCATCTCCGATTTAAATTTAAAATATATTCCGGCCCGATATTTGCATCAAAGCCCCTTCTGCCCCTACAGCACGCCCACAAATAATGATGTATCCTGCCAGCCTTTTTCATTTGATTTACATACCATCAATCAAATAAACAGGAAGGCCGAAAGTTAACACACCTTCAACTATAAAGTTCATATGTTTATTTTTTTTCAATCAGAATTATCAGCAGATGTTATGTCCATTGTCTGTTTCTGTTGGGAGTATATTGGCGTATATCCGGAATATATAATGGGATTCGAATGTTTTAAGAAAATACACAATAAACATTTCCGGACAGTTTTTTAAGCATATATAAAATTAGGAAGAAATCAGGAACTTTTCTTATGCGAATTTTAAGCAAATATTATAGAGAGTGATACACGATATTTTCCTTGAAAATTTAGTTAAACGATAATAAGAGAATCCGTACTTAAAAGAAACATAAATGATTATAAAATATTTAAAAAATTAAATTAAATTATTAAAAAACTTAATTTTTAGACAAGTTTTTCCATATACAGTGAAACATTTCAACAGTATCCACTAATGGGATGTTCATTTACATGTTTTTTCCACCCGTTTCCTAGTTTTGTCCATTAAAGGGAGGTGTCCACTTATGAGAGTGTCCACTGTAGAGATGGTTCACTGTATTCCTATATTATTCATTTCATTAAGTTGAGCAATAATATCGTATTTATAGAAAAATATATCGAAATGTATGGAATTTCCAAAATACTTGGAAATGGACCAGAACAGAAAATTGCAAATGTAAAATCTATATAAAATCATATATCATATCTCTAGAAAAAAATTAAACCCATACAAACCTGTAACATTAGAAAGGTACAAAAAAATGTTTAATTCGCATAAAGAAAATAATAGATTAGCCTAAGAACTGTATAGAAACAAGTTATAATCTTATATTAGAAATAATACACTCCCAATTAGCTTGTTAAACATTATAGACAACATTTGGAAAGAATAATAATAATCAAAAATTGTAATGAAAATTAAAACTTGGGTGTTTGTTTATTTTTTCATAATAATTGAAGGAAGGAACATCCACCAATTGGAGCTAAATTTTAATACATTTGAATTTGATTCTCTATTCTTAATGAAAACAGTCCAGATTTCAAAGGCTTATGAAATTTGGGCTCCTCGTCACTAGAACCTAGTGCATTTGCACGAACTAATCCCAACGGAAATATATTAAGTGTTTCGAACTCTAAATTGTTTACAATCGTGTTGATGACAAAAAGTATAAGTCCAATATTTTCTTATTTATTTTTATACTCTTTTCAAAGCTTATAGTATTATTACTTCGTGATTAAGTTGACAATACATGAAAGGAAGCACCATAGAGAATTGACACGATCAGGAAGATAAAAAAAATCGCTTGGGCCAGATTCAGTCCGATTGTGTGTCTGTCTGTCTGTCTATATGAAATGACTTTTGAATTGGACTTAAATAGGAATAAAACTATAGATGTCAAAGAAAGTTTAGACTTTTCGGTCCGGCCACTATATCATATAGTCTCCTATTGATTTGGTCATGTTTGTAGATCAAACCATTTGTATAAGATCTAATCCCTCAGTATTTGATCTTTCGTAATAAAACTAACGAAAATTCCTTATTGTTGGATTGAATCTCCTTTCAGTCGCGAATTTGGTGTAATTAAAATTTTTCCAATTGATTTTCCACCATTTAATGTTGAAAAGAGTATAAAATATTCGGTAATCAGACAATAATACCTTCATTTTTAGTATATTATCCATCTATGACATTTTTTAGGACTTACCAAGTTTTTGTGTTTTCTTAAAATTACACGGAAATTGAAAATTTTGGAGTTCTACGTTTGAAGTTGCCACATAAAGTACGTATGACAGATTATTTCTAGAATATTTTTAAAGATCAACTGTTTCTCATGTTTTCATTAGCTCCCAGGGAATCACGAAGATCAAGATCTGTCTGTAGTGTGTGTCCTTCCAAGTAAAGCCCCCTTTTACCTTTCTGGTTTTCCAATGGTAAAAAACGAGTGGAAGAGCAGGTTGTAACTGAAATTTTTCAGCAATTTTTTAATCGTTGAAAGCAGTAGTTTTTCCAAATTAAAAAAATATAATATTTTTATTGCAGATTATTATTTAATAGCCATAACAACCCTATTGGGTCAAGGCCTGAAACATTTTTTTTCCCTTTATTTCTGCTTCCTTCGCTGAAGAACTTTTTTTTCGTGGGTGGTTTTCAAATCCTACACCACAACCTAGTTTTCCTAGGTTGGTCATGCCTATCGACATGAGCGGGACTCGAACTCGCACCTCTTGTTTGGTGGGACAGTGCGCTATCTACTGATCCACCGAGGCTTCTGATTATTGCAGATTAATTTTTTTTTTGTGATTTAAGAAGCTATAGAAGCGGATTTCAGCATGGGTTACTTTTGAGAGAAAACAGCTTCCCAAAACTGCCCGAAAATTATACAAATCCTCGTTTGAAGTCAATTCTATATATATTGGGCTAGGTTCGGGCAGCTCCTTTCTGACTGTTTGACCAACAAGTACTCGTCTTTGACCAATAATCATAATACTTTTGTATTAGACATAAATAATTCCATATATTATATATAAGGATAAACGAAAATGTATGATTATAATACGATGATAAAATGGACTTCCCTGTTATGTTGTATTCTCCTTGTGCGGATTGTCGTCGTGGAAAGCGATAAGAATCTGTTTCATTTCCCATTTGAATTTGGGGGTCGTTACGAGGCAGCCTCCGTCATCGCCCCACGCAATCAGCTGGCGGCCGGCTGGCCGGGCAATCTTATCACCGGGCCGGGCACATTAAAAAAGCGCCTAAATGCCGGATATCCTGGTGCCTGCAGGAACACGTTGGTATTAATGTGTGCACACTGAAATAACAAAAACAACTGAGGGGAAATAACAAAAAACAAAAAAAAAAAAAAAACAAATTGTTGGTCGAACGTCTTACGTCCAGGTCCATTGGGTCATCTCCCACGGGTCGGCCTAGGATTTAACAGATTTGTTGGATTTTGTTATTTAGTTGGGCGGTTCTTGTTTTTTGTGGCTGCTGTGGAGCGACCACAGTTGAATGGTCGAACAGGCGGACAGACGGACAGACGGACAGACAGAGTGGCAGACAGGCGGATGGGGCAATTGGCATGCGACTTGCTTATTGATTTTGAACCCATCTTTTAATTTGTGGCCGCAACAGCTGCCGTTTTCAATTTCATGGACAAACACAAGACCAGGAGCAGGAGCAGGAGCAGGAGATGGATGAGGATGAGGAACAGGATGAGGACCAGCCATATTCGGCATGTGACTGAATTGACGTGGTTCTTTCTCTCTCTCTCTCTCTCTCTGCCCGCAAATAACACTTTTGCAGCTGTCCCAAATTTTTTGGGCCTATTGCAATCGGATTACAATCACCATGTCGGGGGGACAGGTAAAAATCGTTGCCCGAAAAAGAATACGCGGTTGTATTAACAATTTCCCTGTCGAAATGCACCTGAAAATCAAATCAGAAAGTTATGAAAGTCAGCAAGGAGAGTGTGCTCGACTAACAGATACGCTATATGCTGTAACCTAAGCCGCTGTTATAACGAAGTGTCTACCAGACTATGGATAATATTTGCTAAGGGCAACACTTTGGCAGCAAATTCGGTTGTTGACAAACAAAATTTTCTTACCAGAAACAAAGCTGATTTGACAGGGAGACAGGTGGACCGGGGGACAGGTGGACCAGGGGACAGGTAAACTGGGGGACTGGTAGAGGAACTGATAGAGTGAGATGACAATGGCTCTCTCTCTCTGTTTCTCGGTACAGGTGTGTATCATAAGTAGAGCAGGAGATGGTCAACAACAACTAAAGCCTGGATTGTGGCTGAAAGTCTGCAACAACCGGCAGGGCACACGGAAGCCGGAAGTTAACGGCAGCCGTTGCAGGATGCGACCAGGCAGCAGCACAAAAGAGGAAATTAAAATATGCAACCCAAAACCGCGCGTTTTGAATTTTGGCGCGATTTTCGGTTACGGCTTTGCATAAATTTCCGAGTGCCAAGGGGGTCGACATGCCCCCCAGGCACCCGGCTGCCCCCACAGCCTACTACTACAGCGCTTGTGCCCCAGCATCCCAGCCCGCCGGACTGACCATGTATCATCAAAATATGCAAATCTTGGCAAGGCTACGTGAACTCATGCCCCGTGCGCCATGACCCATGCACCATGCTCCATGCCCCATGCCCCATGGCCACCCGTGCGCCCCCGTGCGCTCCCGTGCTCATATGTGCGATTCAACTCGCTGGCTCCTGCCATGAAATTAGTAGCAGTAAATAACGCTGTCAGTCGCTCCTGGACGCAATACAAATATACCACTGGCCGGGCCGGGGCAAGTGCCGTGCGCTAGTCTATGGCGTTTGGGTGGGCCACATAACGCCGCCGGCCTCGGGCTGCTCGAATTTATACTTTTGCACTGTCTCCAGCTACAGCTACAGCTACAGCTCCTGTCCCAGCTCCAGCGTCAGCTCCCACATCCCAGCCATTCCACCCACCGCTTGGGGCAGCAGCAGCATCAGTAGCATCCGCAGCAAGCAGCACTCCGCCGGGTTGCATGTGGTAAAACGATTTATGCGCTGCCAAATAGAAATCGATTGAGCTCCAGTCGCAGCCGCAATCTCTGACATGTATTTGTTCTTCAATACTAACAAAATTTCTCCAACAAAAACCCAATTTTTGATCGATAATTCCTACGACAGCTGCAGCATAAAGTAATGCAATTCCAACTATTTTATATATAGTTTATGTATTTATGTGTGAGTGCTCGTATACCATCAATTCGCATCGAACAGGATATTGTGCAGAAGTTCACAAGGAAGGAGCGAAGAGCAGAGCCATCGTGTTTCCAACCATCTCATTTAAATATAGCTACCGATTGTACTGGAAGATACAGATACATCTGGCGGTAAGCCAAAATCAACTGGGTTACTCGTAACATGCCAGAGCTTAACAACAGTCAACACTCAACTTAACCTCATCAAATTGACCATCTTAATAACAAGATATCTCTGACTCTGGACTCTGGAAAGTCTATTTTTGAACCCGAGGTATCATTGCAACCATTAGATAGATAGATCTCAAAGTTTCTGAGGCATTTAATAGATAATTTATCCACCAGTATCCATGTGTTTATAAGAACAACCCTTTCGGGTCAAAGCCTGAAGGACTATTTTACTTTATTTCTTCTTCCTTCCCTGGACCTTTTTTATATGTGGGTGGATTTCAAATCCTACGGCACAACCTAGTTTTTCTAGGAGGGTCATGCTTATCGATATGAGCAAGACTCGAACTCGCACCTCTTGTTTGGCGGGACAGTGCGCTATCCACTGGTCCACCGAGGCTTAACGCATTGCCCCTACAAATGAGAGAATGGTGTTCGAGCTCCAATCATGTCATGATCTTCCTATTCCTTCCGATCCATGCTCTCTTTTTACGTGGGTGGATTTCAAATCGTACGACAAAACCTAGTTTTTATAGTAGGTTCAACAGTAGGATTCGAACCCACACCTCTTGTTTGGCGAGACAAAGCGCTATCCAAATACAAATTGCAAATACATATACAATTAGACAAATTTTCTGAAAGTTGGTATATGGTTAGAATATAGGGTTGATTATATTTTGAGTTCCATTTAGTCTATATTTATTTGTTTGAAAATAAACTTATTTCTGTGTTATCTTTCTCTTTGTCTTTGGACTTAAATTATAATTTATTTCATTCTCTCTTTCACATAAGGATCGGTATCATCCTTTGTAAAATTACATCCAGAAAGTTTACAAAAATGTTTAGATATATGAAATTTGCTCAAATAAAATTATATTACTAAATTCTTTCTCCATTTTCCCAGTTGCCTTTAACCCATGGAATATATTGTACATAAACTAATTGAATTCAGTTCAAACTTTAAACAATGAGAGAAACCGCATATTTTGTGTCTCGGCAAAGTTTTGGACTCGAAATACCTGGTTTATGCCTCGTTCATTTTGCGTTTTGCCAAATGGGGACACTTGAACTGAGCCTTGCACTTCTCCATTCTCCATTTCTCCATTTTATTTCAAATACTTTTTAACTTTATTCATACCCTGTAGGCAAAGAATGCCAAAAGGGTGTAACCAACTATGAACATTAGTAAAAATATAGCAAGTTTCAAGCAGAATCCAATTTTGGGAGTTGGAAGCTTTCGAAGTTTTGACCCGGCATAAGGCATCTATAGGTTTGGCAAACCCCACTCCGTAGTGCCCCCCGTGACAGAGTCGTCGAAGCGCTCATTTATATTTCATTTTATGATTTATGGCGCTGAAATATTAGTTTTGCTTATTTCACATCGAGGCTACCCCATCTGTCCCGCATCTGCCCGCTGCCAATGTCAGAGTCTGGCCCCCCCCCACACCATATTGGGGGCTTAGAAGAAACTCGGAAAGTAATACATGTTTCGTTTGCTGCAGCTACGGTTGGGACTGCTGCTGGAACTCGGCCACGTCCAAGTGGCATAGCTCATTTTGTGTGTCTGGAGAGCATTTATAATAATCATGGAGCAGTGCGAAACTGCAGCAAAAGTCTGTCGGGGCCAGGTGAATCCCAGTTGCAACTGCAACTGCAACTGCTCCAAGGTCTGGCGGCTTCAAATGTTTCGCAATTGATGCAAAAATCGTGTGCGCCGGGTTAATAAATTGCCACTTGCTGCAAGAATTACTAAATTGGCTTTTATCTAGTTGCAAATTCCGATACGCCGGAACCAGTGCCTCCGTTCTGGGCTCAAGTGTTTGTCATCAAATTTGATTATCGCCACGTTCCTTAAGATACTAAAAGCACGAACTCTTGGCACGAACTGCCGCAGTTCACACCTCCCTCCCCACCGGCGGAACGACAAAGAAATCCACCAACAACTTGGCCCATAAACAGGCTGTCTTAGGTAACATCCAATCCCGGCAGTCCCTACGGCCCGGTTCAGTTGCATGTCAATTGTCATTATCGGGTTTGCGCATTTTTACGCACTTTTGTCGGCGGCTCATTAAAGGCGACCCTATTTGCCTGGCTGCCACCGCGAGCGGAACGAATGAACACGCAACTGTCAATGTGACGGCGGAGGCAATGATGCAGCCACCCCACTCCACCTCTCCGGGTGACAAAGTCAATGAGCAGTCAGGACAAACAAACAAACGAAACAAAACCAAATAAACGAAACGAAACGAAACGGAACGGAACAAGACAAAACAAGTCAGGAAGTATTATCTTATCGGTCGTGCCGAAGATTTCATACTCTTTTCGAAGATAGCGGAAGATAACAACGAATCTTGGGAGTATGTGAATTTTCAGTCAAATACGTTTGAAAACATAAGAAATATGGGCAAAACCGACTTTTGGTTAGTCCAATCCTTATGAAATTCGGTGGACCGGTAGATAATAACGGATCTTGGGAGTATGTAAGCTTTCAGAACAATACGTTGGAAAAAATGGGGATAATGAGCAAAACCGGCTTTTGGTTAT
>JBANCY010000020.1:59505-120291 GCA_037040045.1 Phorticella flavipennis
TAATGAGCAAAACCGGCTTTTGGTTATATGGCAGCTATGTGATATAGTAATCCCATCCGTATGAGATTTGGTGGAGCGGAAGATAACAACGAATCTTGGGAGTTTGTGAACTTTCAGTCAAATTCGTTTGAAAACATGAGAAGTATGAGCAAAACCGACATTTGGTTACATGACAGCTATATGATATAGTAGTCCGATCCTTATAAAATTTGGTGGAGCGATAGACAATAACAAATCTTGGGAGAATGTAAGCTTTCAGTCAAATACGTTTGAAAACATAAGAAATATGGGCATAACCACCTTTTGATTATATGACAGCTATATGATATAGTAGTCCAATCCTTATAAAATTTGGTGGAGCGGTAGACAATGACGAATCTTGGGAGTATGTAAGCTTTCAGAACAATACGTTGGAAAAAATGGGGATAATGAGCAAAACCGGCTTTTGGTTATATGGCAGCTATGTGATATAGTAGTCCGATCCTTATAACATTTGGTGGAGCGATAGATAATAACGAATCTTGTTAGTCTGTAAACTTTGAGTCCAATACGTTTGAAATCATTCTAAAAAATATGAGTAAAACCGATTTATGGCTATGTGGAAGATATATGATATAGTCGTCCGATCTCACCGGTTCCGACGAATGTGCTGACGCATAACAAGAGAAGGCTATGTGCCAGGTTTCATTACTATAGTTCAAAAACTGAGGGAAGAGTTGGATACATAAAGACGGACAGACAGACGGATATGGCTCAATCGTTATCTTTTGTCCTCTTGACCATTTCGAATGTAAATATTGAGGTATACGACGTTTCCTTCAATGCATTACATACTTTCGGACAAAGTGAATATACTGTATTCCTCGATAAGAGTATAACAAAGCACAATCCGAACAATAGTCATCGTCATCGACATCGAAGTCGTCATCGGCATCGTCATCGTCATCGACAAAGTGCAGGAGAATGAGGATGAGGATGTGGCTGTGGCTGTCGTTGACGCTGTCTTGGCTGCTCCATTTCGAAAGGGAAACTCCTTTGCCATAATTATTGGTGTGTGTGTGTGTGTGAGTTGTGTGTGTGTGCTGTGTGTTAGTGTGCGTGTCAATCACCTGATGTGTTTATTTGTCAAAAGCATCAGTCAGTCAAGAACAGCTCCAACAACGTTGGCAACATTGTCACAGGGTGCCCCAGTGCCACCGCACCACCCCAGCACTTGGATTGTGCGGCAATCGTCAACTGCTTGCCCCTCCACATATGCGTTGTATGCCACAATTAGAGGCCAAAATATTGTCGAATCTTGACTGCAGGGGCTCATCGCCCCTGCCAGACGGGCGGGCACAATGGGCAATGGGTGCCCCCTCCGGAGCTCCCCACTCAAATTGATACATTTTATTTGCAACATTTCACTCGAGTGGCTCGTTGCCAGGCACTCGGGAGCTGAAGACATCTCTTTTGATTTCTAAGCCGATCCAAAATATTTGTGCAAATTTTAGGTAACACAGTTGGCTGGAGAACTCTTGAAGGGGGTAGGGCATCTATAAATATGGTCCAAGTGATCTTGACGTACTAGTCTGCTCTTTGAAGAATGGTTATTATTATTTCCTATTTTGTAAAGAACTTTCTTTCCTTTCATAAATGGTCTTCGGAAATAGTCGAATCGTCGTCTTGACGACGAAAATCATTCTTTATTCGGACCTATCCTGTCGAAAGTGACTAATTAACTATTCGATATTATCTACAGTCCGCGAATCGATCAAATCGACATATGTTCATCGATAGTTTTTGAACTCTACGGGTGAAATTCAATAAAATGCTATAAGACGGACATAAACATATTTTATTTCTATTTTATTTTAATTCTTATAGTTTACTGTATATTTTAACCTAGACAATATGGTGAGTGATTAAGGAAATGGAGGATAAAATTATCCGATTTGTTGGATCTTCAGAGTAAATTCTCTTGAGCCTCTTCCTCATCTACACAAAGTTAATAGTTCTCAAGAGCCTTTTCGCCAAATAAATTGGACGACTTAAGAACTTGGTCACGTTGTCTATAATTGGAATCTTGAGTTCTGGCTGATGAATCTTTAGACTCAGCTTGTTTTACTTAGCATTTCTGCGATCAGATGTATATGGAAAAATTTTTATATAGAAGCTCTCAATTTCAATAAAAACCATTAATATGCACATTGAAAGACCTACAGATAACTGTTCAAGTTATTGAATTGAAATTTCACACACATTTACGATTCTCTATCATATATTGCTACACCCAATTTTATAAGAATCGAACCAATATATCATATAGCTTCCACACAAAACCAAAATCTGGAGTCAACGACTTCAACTTTGGTCATTCATTATGAACTTGGATATTTGTATGATTCGGGATCAGAACATGTCATACTGAATCAAGTTTATCTGAAACTTTAATTTTGTACCCCTACTCAGGCTCAACTTTGGCCAAACACCATGCAGTTGAGCTTCCTTTACACTATGAACCGGGCAGGGTAGGATAAAGCTAAGAGCTGGAGATTGAATTTCGTACCATTTTGGTGTACCTGATGAAACTTCTCTCGAAGTATCTGTACCTGGTATCTGCAAGCTAATATAAAATATCATTTACCTATAAGTCTTTACACCCAAAACCAAGTTTGTTTGAAATTCTCATTTGCATATTTCCCTGAAAAATTTCAATGACACTCATAATATTTATATGGTATGGCACAACCTCAAGATTTTCAATATTTTCGATTTAGACATTCGGAGGACGCTAGCGAAATCTATGCTTGGTATCGTTGGGCTTGGCGATACGAAATTAATTTTATGATTCATTATTTTTCACACGCAAAGTTAATGAAAACAACCCAGACACCCACATAGAGAGGGTGCTAGGGTCTGTGAGGGGCACCTAAAGGTAAGCACTCGGGAAAGGTAACGCGTGTGACACATATGAAAGGCAGACGTAAAGCAGGCACATTAAATGAATTCTGTCACACTCATCGCTCTTCGTTTGTGCGTCTTTTTTTTACCTTTTGTACCCTACAATAATTTGGAATGTGCTAGGTAAATAGGGTATGCCAAGTGGTATTAGATAAGGGCAAGTTGAGTCAGGTCTGCGGGTCAAAGTCTAGCGAAACGGGGCCCCAGATGATTAGCAAGCCGTTGGCTAAATGCAGGGTAGCTTTGAATAGAGCATTGTATCTTGGTGATTTTTTAATACTCTTTTCGAAGAAAATGGTATATTCACTTTGTTAGAACGTATGTGAGGCATTGAAGGAAACGTCGGTGACCCTCAAAAGTTACATTCAGAATGGTCAGAAGGACAAATGGAATCGATTGAGCCCTGTTCGTCCGTCCGCCTGTCCGTCTGTATGTCTGCAAACTAATTCTTCAGTTTTTGAGCTATCCTACTGAAACTTGGCACATAGCCTTCTTTTGTCAGAACCGGCGAGATTGGACGACTATATTGCCATATAGCCATAAATCGGTTTTACCCATATTTAACAGTGTTTTCAAACGTATTGGACTGAAAGATCACAGACTTCCAAGATTCGATTATTATCTATCGTTCCACCAAATTTCATGAGCATGGGACCACTAATGGTTTTGGCCATATTTCCCATGTTTCCAATGTGTTGGACTAAAAGCTTACATACTCCCTTATATATCATAAAGCTGTCATTTAATAATTTCCATGCCTTCTATTGTAATGGACTGAAAATCTGCATACTCCCAAAATTCTTTATTATCTACCACCCCACTACATTTTCAAATGATCGGACTTCTATATCATATAGCTGCCATATAAGCATAAATCTGTTTTGCCCAGAATCCCCATGCTTTACAACGTATTGTACTGAAAGCTTCCATACTCCCAAGATTTGTTATTATCTAACGTTCCATCAAATTTCATAACGATCGGACTAACCAAAAGTCGGTTTTGCCCATATTTCTCATGTTTTCATACGTATTTGACCAAAAGTTGATTTTGCACATATTTCCAACGTTTTCTAAGGTATTGGACTGAAAACTTACATACTCTCAAGATTCGGTATTATCTACAGCTCTACCAAATTTCATAAGAATCGAACTTCTATATCTTATAGCTGCCATATAACCAAAAGCAAGTTTTGCCCATTATCGCCATGTTTTCCAACGTGTTGGACTGAAAGCTAACATACTCCCAAGATTCGGTATATTCTACCGTTCCACCAATTTTTATAAGGATCGGACTAACCAAAAGTCCGTTTTGCTTATATTTTGAAACGTATTTGACTGAAAGTTCACAAAGAGTATGAAATCTTCGGCGCGCCGAAGATAATCCTTCTCAACTTGTTTTCTTTATTTTTTTTAAATATTGGTACGATGTCAATAGGTAGCCCCTGGCAACAGCCTAAGGCCTCGAACCCGCCCCGCCCCGCCCCGCCCCCTGTCGGAGCACAACAGTCGTTACTCTAACTCTGCTGTTTATTTGGCTTATTTATTTCCTGTCGTCGTCGTCGTCGTCGTCGCCGTTTTACTTTTACTTTCTTTACAATTGCCGTTAACTATGTGTGAGTGTGTGTATCTGTGTGTGTGTGTTCGAGTGTGTGTGTGTGCCACACCGTGTGGCTTTTGACGGCACAATAAGGGGGGTACCATGCCCCCGCCCCCCCTTCACAACGCGTCGTTTAAGAGCTGTGCGTGCCAGGACGATGAGGCGCCGCAAGGGGCTTGGAGGGGGGGGGGGGTACAGCAGGGGGAGGGAGATGGGGTAGATGGGGTCTCGGAAGGTCCATGTCTATTTAAGTCGAAGAGAAATCAATTTCGAGATTCGTGTTTTATGCACAGGGCAAACATAAAATGTGCGCATGAAGTGCGTTATTCCCCTCATTTATAAGCTGATGAAACGGTATTGGGGGAATAGGACTAGAGGACTACAGGACTACGGGAGTATAGGACTATATGTAGGACTGGCGGCGCATAAAGGAGCCGCCGGTTCCATGCTGATGCATTCACATTGATCACAGTATGGCAAAACACATTGTTGACAATCGAAATGCGATGTGTGCGCTCGTGTGTGCTTAACCACGGCAAAGGCGTGCTCCGGAAGGGATCCGATAAATATTACACAATATACTTACCACATGCCACTTTACCCCACTAACCACCTTACTCCTGTCCTCATATAGCTCAAAACTCTAGTAATTCAATCGAGCATAGCATATATGGAAATTATTCAAGCAGTCAAAGTCTGCCCACTTTCAAGTGGAAAGTTTGAACAACCATTGAACCATTTTGGCATTTTGAACAGCATATAATTTCCATGTTTTTGATCTGATGTTTCTTAAATATTCAGCATAACTTTCGAACATAGTCTAAGTATATAATTTTAAAATTTAAGTCATTTAACCAACATATGTAGCATTTATGGCCTATTGTATCATTGGGGGCATAAAACTAGAATAAATCAATTTTGTATGCCACTTTCTTCATAGTCTATATATGCACTTCCGAACTATTTTCGAATAGGCGTGCCATCCAAAATTGAAAATAAACTTGATCTGCGTATGGTATATAGGGATATTCATGAATAGTTCAAACGCTCTAACTTTTGTAGACCCAGACAGACAGATCAGAAGAACTTGTTTTATATGAATAGATATCAAATCCTAAGCCACAAACTAGTTTTTCTAGGATGGTCATGCCTATCGACATTAGTGGAAATCGATCATAATAATTAATCAAAATTATATTATACCATATGGGGACTACGGGTACATAAGCTTATTATGCCCTTCATACAAATTTTTAATAGGGATTAGAATAACTAAGAAAACTCTAGGCGAGAGAACTCGACGACACTGTATAAATTGATTATATTTTCTATCTGTATTTCGATGGAATATTTTGAAATGTCAAAAAATATTTTCTGAAAGTTTCAAGACAATCGCCTTAAACGTATAGGACATAGAACCTTTGGGAGAGCGGGCCGCCAAATCACGATTTCTCAGAAACTAGTGAAATGAGCTACTTTAACAGGACAACCTCGTTATTATTCAAAGGATTAGCTTTTTTTCAATTACCCATCTACTAACCCATGAAATATTATTTTCTTATTGAACTCACAAAGTTATTGACAAATCGTTGGTCTCACTCGGTTTCTTTGGCATATTCTCTATAACCTTTATAATAAAGGTAAACTCTGATAAACTCTTAATAAAATTAATACCAGAGGAATATGGTGGCCTCGGTGGTCCCGTGGGTAGTGCACTGTCCCGCCAAACAAGAGGAGCGAGTTCGAATCCCGCTCATGCTCATGCCCAAGCATGACCCTCCTAGAAAAACTAGGTTGTGGCGTAGGATTTGAAATCCACCCACGTAAAAAAAGTTTTTAAGTAAGGAAGCCAGAATTAAAGGAAAATAGGGCTCCAGGTTTCGACCCGAAATGGTTGTTATGGCCATATAATAATAATAATATGATGGTCATTTCGAAAACTCAACGGATCGGGCTTCTAAATACTATTTTTGTCCCCAGGGTTCGCGAAATAAAAAGATATCAACATTATTTTACTCTACAAGGTGGACCAATCTATTGACTTTAAATTCTATATATACCTGATATTTCTTATGACCTAAGAAACCACAAAATTTCCAAAGGATTGGTCGGTAAATACGAAAGATATGCATAAATTTATATTGTGTTAAATAAATGGGCCGGCTTAAAATCTCTGCATAAATCCAGGTTTTCCTTTAAAATTGGTAGGTCAAGAATGGATTTTATTATTATATGGCCATAATAACCCTGTTATGGGGCCTCGGTGGAACAGTGAGGTGCGAGTTCGAGTCCCGCTCATGTCGATAGGTATGGCACTTCTAGAAAAACTAGGTTGTGGCGTA
Organism: Phorticella flavipennis; assembly: GCA_037040045.1. NCBI lineage: Eukaryota > Metazoa > Arthropoda > Insecta > Diptera > Drosophilidae > Phorticella > Phorticella flavipennis. The sequence continues at coordinate 66,388 of JBANCY010000020.1, forward strand.
GGATTTAAGATCCACCCGCGTAAAAAAGTAAAGGATGCAGAAATAAAGCAAAATAGTGATTCAGGATATGACCCAATAGGGTTGTTATGGCCATATAATGATAATAACAACACTATTGGGTTACAACCTGAAGTACTATTTGTCTTCTGCTTGCTTCACTGAACATTTTTTTGAGTGGGTTGATTTCAATTCCTACGACAAGAATGGATTTTAGGGTTGTGAATTTGTTTTATATAAGAATAATTTAAATTTTGGATAGCGCACTGTCCGGCCAAACAAGAGGTGTGGGTTCGAGTCCCACTCATATACTTAGTACCTTCCTAGAAAAACTAGCGTATTTGGCGTAGGACTTAAAATCCACCCACGTAAAAAAAGATCTCCAGTGAAGGAAGTTGGAAATAAAGTATAAAAAAGTGCTTCAGGCTGTAACTTGATAGGGTTGTTATGGCCACTAAAGAACCCGAAGCCGATTCTGAAACTGTTCTTAAGCTGATTTTCGCCAAGAACATCTGTAAAAGCCCCTCTTAACTTGGGTCCCCTGTGAGGCAAGCCCCTGGCGGCTGTGCGGGCATAACTCTAGCATTACGTGTGTCGTCTCTGAATCGGTGTGTGTGTGTGTGTGTGTGTGTGTGTGTGTGTATGTGTGTATGAGTGTGTCTTTGTGCGCTTTTCAAACACAACCGTGCGTGTGTGAAGAAAAATAATCGCAATTCCGATTTGCGATTTGTGATTAGCGTGCGATAAAAATTTTTTCCCGTTTTCTACTAAGCGATTCGGTGATTCGCGTCGGTTCCCCTGATGTTATTATAGCAGCCGCCGCCTCCAGAGCCCCCCGGCTCACCCAGTCAACACATAATTATTTGACTGTGGGTTCGAGTGAGTTGTGGATTACCGTGTGGGTGTGGCAGGGTGGGGATGTGTTTTTCACCTTCGTCTAGTCGAGCATAAATATAAGATGTTTATTTCAAGAGCCTTTTTTTTATATTTTTATTTAACTACGTTGCCCCAAAGTCAGTATGCCACACCCACTGTGCGCCCACTTTGGCCACACGGTGATAAAAACGACTGCCCCTGCCCCGCCGCTGTACGGTTTATGAATTTATACTTCACCACGCCGCAGCTCACCTGGTCACCTGGCCACACGGGCGCCCAAAGCCCAACGCCCTTTGCCCACCATCCTCCGCCTGAGGAGGCCAGCCAAGGGCTTCCAACTGCTGTTTGAATTTTCAATTAAAAACTGCAAAGTTTTATCATAGCTACTTAGGCTGGAAGTGGGTCGGCGGGTGCCGGGAATTTTGAATAGTTATTCAGCATGAATCAATGTTAATAGTGCAAAGTCCAACTCCGATGCCAGATGCATTGTGCAAGAAATTGCACAACGATGGACCGGGCTCTGGCTAGGTGCTTGGAGCTGGAGGAACTGGAGGAAGTGGTGGTGGTGCTTGGGTCTTGCTGCTTGAGTCTTGCGGGTTGCCAACATTCACTTGTTGTGTGTGGTGCCCACTCAGGCCTCGGGAGGGGCAAGGGCGGACGTCTTCCGAAGCCAAACAGGCGCCAACATTATCGCCGGCAACATTATTCATTATCGCTGTCTTTCTGCTGGCCCCGCGCCGCGCCGCGCCGCCCCTGCTGCTGCTGCTGCTGTTGCGCCAACAACAGTTTGCCCTCATGTTGCAAGTTGGTGACATTGCAACAGATACTTCTGTTGGGTCCGAGTGCTGCTGCTGCTGCTGCTGCTACTGCTGCTGCCGCTCTTGCTGCTACTTCAAGTTGTGCATTGCCTTTTCCTGGCCATCCTAAGAAGTCAATGAAGCTACACGTTGGCCCCCCAAGTCCTGCCCACCAGGCACAGCCCGCAGTTGAGTGCGCCCGTCTTTGAGCCACATGAAAGCCAACTCTGGACAAAGTTTTGTGCTGTAAAATAAAAACGAAGCTGGCAACAGGAAAAGCAATACCAATGTGGGGCCTTGGGCAGCGGGCAGCCGGCTGGGGGCAGGGGCAACGTGCAACATCAACGTCGACATCTCAGTCGGGCTGCCTGCTGCCTGCTGCCTGCACAAAAACTTCCGTTTCAACTTGCCAGCAATTGCTGGCGCCTTGTGCAATATCCTGCCAGGACACGGCACCAGCCAGCTGGTCATCGGGTTTGCCCAGTTATTGCCATGACCAGGTACAACTTCTATAAATATCCATAAGATACGTTCCGTTTCCTTGCCCCAGATTATATGATTTTTCTACGTGTTTTCTGCACCAAAGCGTATCCAGTTTTCGCCTTATTTCTGTATTATGTGCCATGTTGCAACTTGCAACGTTGTGGCTATTGTTGCTGTTATTTTGCGACCGGTGTTGTTGCAGCAGCAGCAACATTTGAAATATAGTGTGTTCGCTGCGGACATATCGCCAGCACAAGCCTATAGTCCCCCAGTGACGACCTTTTGGCCATTTTGTGGCCAGATCTAGCCTTTTTTACCATCTTTTTGCAATTTTTACGAAAGGCTATTTGACATTTTAATACTCTTTTCGAAAAAGTCCGAAACTAATACATGTATTACATTGAAGGAAACTTCAAATACCTCCAAAAGTTTCATTCAGAATGGTCATATATCCGTCTGTCTGTCCGTATGTATGTATGGAAACTACTCCCTCAGTTTTAAAGCTATCCTAGAGAAACTTGGCATATAGTCTTTTTTAGTTCTACGCCAGCACATTTGTTGGAACCAGTTAGATCGAATTACTATATCATATAGCTGACATATAACTATACTATTGGTTTTGGCCATATTTCCCAATGTATTGGACTAAAAGCTTACATACTCCCAAGATCCGCAAAAAGGATCGGACTTCTACATCATAAAGCTGCCATTTAACAATTCCCATTCCCTACATACTCCCAAGATTCTTTATTATCTACCATTCCACTAAATTTCATAAGGATCGGACCTCTATATCATATATCATCTTTATGATATAGAAATCGGTTTTACCCATATTTAACAATGTTTTTAAACGTATTAGACCTCTCCACCAAATTTCATAAGGATCGGACTTCTATATCCTACAGCTGCCATATGACCAAAAGCCGGTTTTTCCCATTATCAGCATGTTTTCCAACGTATTGTACTGAAAGCTGACATATTCCCAAGATTGGTTATTATCTACCGCTCCATTAAATTTTATAAGAATGGGACTACTTTATCATATAGCTGCCATGTAACCATAAATCGGTTTTGACAATATTTCCTATATTTTCCAATTTTTTTGACTGAAAGCCTTCATGCTCTCAAAATTTATAATTATCTTATGCTGTACCAAATTTCATAAGGATCGGCCTAGTCAATCATATAGCTGCCATATAATTAAAAGTCGGTTTTGCACATATTTCCAATGCTTTTCAACGTATTGCAATGAATGCTTACAAATTTCTATCTACGTTAATTTCTACCACTCCACCAAATTTCATAAGGATCGGACTACTATATCATATAGCTGGTATATAACCAAAAATCGGTTTTGACTGAAAGTTCACACACTCGCAATATTCGTTATTTTTCTACAGCTATCGAAGATAATCCTTCCTTACTTGTTAATTTTGTTTTTAGCTATTTTTAGCCACTTTTTTTCCCGTAACAAGCCATTTTAGCTCCGCATTTTCTGGCAACACTGGTCCCCCAAACCCCCTGCCAACCCAATCCCATCTGCCCAGCAGGCGTAGAGCCCCAGCGCAGTTTGAGTATTCCCTCTTCAGCAGCCCGCGTAGTGCCCCACAGTGCCCCTTTAGTTTCCTCCAGCTCCTCCTGCCCCTGGAGCACCTACTGCCAACGCTTTTCTTTGCCTGCTGATGGCTCAAACAGAGACAGTTGCTTTCAGTTTGGCTTCAGATTTTCATGGATCGCACAGTTTGAGCCTTGCATATATTTTGCATTTATGCAAACGCGTTGGCTTCCTTCGTCCTTATAGCGTCCGTAATACAAAAAACGAAATGGAGCGCAGCTTGCAGCCCAAATGGAAGGCGCCCGGGCGGAGCAGCTGCCACGCCTCCTCGGCAAAAAAGTTCAAACTTTTGTGTTGCGTGTGGTTTTTCTGTGACATTTTCGTAGATTTTGCTTAGCGCCTGTTGAGCTGCTGGACCCCCCTCCAGTGCTCCGGTGCCCCCGGTGCCCCAGATGCCCCGTACATCCAGCATCCAACATCCAGCCGGCTCTCATTTCCACTCCTTGTACACATCCAGCTGGGTCCCGGTGTGCTCTTTGCCTGCCAACCGGCCCGTCAGCCCCCCGACAGAACCCCACCGCCCGACAGACCCGGTTGGCTTTATGAAAATTCTTGGTCCGCCGCCTGTCTTCATATTTTTTGAGGTCGTCGTGCTCGGCGAGCATTTGTGGTTAATGAATATTTCTCGAAAGCCAAACGAAAAGTTGTAATTTTAATAGTTTATGCAATTTACCAAAAAAAAAGAAAAAAGAAGGCGGCGGCGTAGGCGTGGTTCCGTACAATGCAGATGGGCATGTCCCAAGGCTGTTCCTGAAGCAATCTTCAAAAGCCTCAATAAATCCATAAAGACAGAAAAGTGAAATAAAATGTGAATTCAGCAAATGAAATATAAATTAAGCGGTCATCAGCTGCCAAAGGACAGTTGCGGCCGGAAGATGTGCGAGGATTCCTCGAGCCGCATCCTGAGAAACTTACGTAAATGACTTAAAGTCAAAACTTGTATGTGAATAATTTACGAAAACTTACGGAAATCTTAAATGTACTCCAAATAAAAGAGACACAACACTAAAGTGCCACTCTATCTATTTTAAAGAACAACCTGAAAGTATGCAGCGATTTTTTACTGAGCAATTTTATCAGCTGCGGCACAAAATATTATTTTATGCATATCTTCCGTATTTATTGACCAATACTATTGAAATTTTGTAGATTATTAGATAATTCATGTACAATTTAAAGACAATAGATTGATAAATATAAAAGTTATTGGCAATTCCGTATAACAGCTATTCTTCAGAAAGAATTTAAAAATTTGATCTTTAAAATAAAGTATTTTACTTTCAAATACTGATTTCATTTCAGCTCATCGATGGTATAAAATTTTGTGTTAAATTATGTTTTTAAAAAACCTACTGATTGTCTGATTTATAATATAATTTAACTCTAGTCATGTCTTTCTTCTGAGTCTAATAACTTCGCTGTAAATGATCTGATCTTTCTGAAATTTTGAAGATTTCCTAATTATGCAGTTATGAATACATATTCTGAAACACGAATCTTTACGATAAATATTATAGAAAATATAAGCACTTATTTAATGTAGGGGGGATCAAATTTTATGAAAAAACAAATTTTTTGATTATCGGGCGAATGATATATACGAATCTTCATGGTAAATTTGAACGCTTTAGTTCTTGTAGTCTCTAAGATCTTCATAACAATGTTCAATTGGGATCAGGGTATAAAAACTAAACATATTTGAACCTATTTGTTTCTACGGGCGTTGAGAGTGGGCGTGGTTGACATGCTCAAAAATGCTACTAAAAATTGTGCCAACTTTCTAGTTTCTAGATAAGTAAATACTTCCAGTTTATACCAAAATAAAACTGGTTTTGTAAGATAGTGCATGGGCCAGAAATTAATTGTCATATTAATTTCTGAAGCTCCTAAAAAGCTCTAAAGCTTTCTATAGGAAAACATGTGCACAACTAAGCACAAATGATATATTATATAGTGAAACCTCTCTACAGTGGACACTCTCATAAGTGGACATCTCCTTTTAGTGGACAAAAACTTGGGAACGGGGGAAAAAAGAACATGTAGGTGAACCTCCCCTTGGTGAACACTTCTCAATAATGGACAAATTTCAGGCGACCGTCGCTGTCCACTGTAGAGAGGCTTCACTTTATATAGTTATTTTGTATCAACTAAGGTGAACATGCTTATTATGACAGGTATTTTTTTGCTATTTGATTTTTATAGAATCAATCTTAGGGGACGCCGACGTCGACTGCAGCGCCGACTGCGACTGCGACTGCGACTGCGACAGAGATGCAGCGGGTTTTCCCCATAAGCACGCCCCGAGCTTAATGCAAATGCTAATCAATGCGAAAGCCAAGTGGAAAGTCAAAGTCAGCAGCGGAGTGTTTGTTGATAATGTCCGATAATGTCGGCAGCAAATCGTGGCTTTTGAGCTGGCGTCGTGTTGCCAGATTTACAGAGAATAGTTGATTACGAGCAATTGAAGCGGATGCTACGAACGGGTTACATGAAGACTTACAGAAGCGCCAAGGTGATGTCACAGGTGCAATTTTGGATGCCTTTGCTGCTGCTGTTGCTCTCGGTGGTGGCCCAGCTGGAGGCGCAGCTTCGAGTCCCCAAGTGGGACGGCTCAAGTAAGTTCCGCAGCTCAAGTTATCAAAATAGAAGTCTTTTTAATCATAATTTGCAGAAATTTTGATGCACTATGGCAACTGCTTGACTGAGGAACATGGGCCGGGACACTGTATATACCGAGTCGACTGTGAATTTCCCAATTTCGATGTGCTAAGCGAGGCCAACAGGCGACCGTGTTATTCCCAACAACGTTCCGAACTGGTGAGTTATTGGAGGGGGGCATTTAAGAAACGTGATAGACATTAATTGGACAGTTATTCGAGACTTTTGAGTAAAATAGTGCTTTCGGAGAAGCAAATTTGAAATCAATTTGCTTTAGTAGCACGGAAATCGGGGACTTCACAAATACTGTTGACCAGTCATATGGACGTACACTTGTCAGCCCGAAAAACTTAGGAAAGATGACAGTTCAAGATAAATACTATCTATATCTATATAAAACATAAATCATGGGTTTTATATTAGATGTATTTGTGGTCTTAACATATCGAATGTGATTTTTCTGGCAAAAGACCAATCATTGATGATCGAGTCGAATTTCAATTTTGCTCAAACCATACATAGAGGGTTCAGTAAATGGTTATAATCTTCAAAAGTTTTGGATCTCGCGTTGTATACGTAGAGAAAATGTGACATATTCGAAAATTTGTCTTTGATAAAAGAACTTCAAATTTTTAAGTTTACGGACATTAGGTTTTTGAGTGATTTGAGACAGTCAATTCAACTCATTTCAAGCTCATTTCCTGAAATTTCAGAACCCCAAAAATGAAATGGTAGGGGTCGATTGGGTAATGGGGACGAGTAATATATTTAAGGTTTAATTTCCAATCCCATTCCGAAAATAAACCTAATTTTAAAGCATGACATACTTCACAGTTATTCAAAGTCCATGTTTTAGGGCCTCGGTGGTTTAGTGGAAAGCGCACCGCCACCCGCCAAATAAGAGGTGCGGGCTCGAGTCCCGCTTATGTCGATTGGCATGACCCTCCTAGAAAAATTAGGTTGTGGCGTAAGATTTGAAATCCATCCACGCAAAGAAAAGTTCGTCAGTGAGCAGAAATATAGATAAATATTGCTTCAGGCTTTGACCCGAAAAGGCTGTTATGGCCATATAATTATAATAATAATGTTTGTCCAATAGTCGGTTTCTCCCATATCTTACTTACTCTCCATAAGAGCAAACCTTTCATTATCTATTTGACAATTGCGTGAAAAACAAGCGGTTCGAAGTGTGCGCCCTCTGTTGGCCGGCAGAGATACTGAGATGACAGACTTGCCAGACTTGTCGTATATCAAAAGTCTTTTGCTTTAAATCCGCGCGCTATTTGCCATATTTGTTATCTGGCCAAAGATATGCCGGTTCGACACATAAGGGTTTAATATCGTTATAACAGCAAGAATCGGAGCGGGGGAAATGTAAGAGAATTTTCATAGTTTCAGCCCGGGTTTCGTCATGAACGCGGCGATCAAACAGACGTCTGTCAATCACACGGTTTTATCATTGATCAGCAAAACTCACTGCGACAACTAGCAACTGTGTCTATAACTAATATATATCATATACATGTACATATATGCCTATGTTCTATATATATATATATATACTCCACATTATCTTCATTGTAGGTCTGTTGTCCCTATGATCAAAATGCGCTGCCTGCGCTCGCGGCACGTATTGATAATAAACCAATAAATGACATTACGACACCATCGAGTCAATTACCAAGTCTGGTAACCACTGCGGAGCCACCTCCCATTCCCGCCGCGCCCACGACGGCCGACGAACTGCCCAAGCATCCGCACTGCGGCTCAGCTTTTGCCTTCAAGGTTTACGGCGGCAACAATACGGGTCTTCTGGAATTCCCCTGGACCACGCTGCTGGAGTACACGGTGGCCAGTAGCGGGCAGAAGCAGCATATTTGTGGCGCCGCATTCATCGCCCAGCGTTGGCTACTCACGGCCGCGCACTGTGTGCATCCGATTTTCGTGGGCCCGGGACGTACGCTGACCGGCGCACGTCTGGGCGAATGGAATCAAACCAGCAATCCCGACTGTATCACACACTGGAATGGCAAGCGGGAATGTGCGCCGCCTCACATCCAGGCCAGCATCGATCGCCAGCTGATGCATCCCGACTTTGAGCTGGGCAACCTGACGCATGACATTGCGCTGCTGCGTCTGGCCGATCCGGTGGATTGGCGCCAGCTGCAGCACGTGGAGCCGGTGTGCTTGCCGCCGGCGCGCGGCGCTCTAGCCGATCAGTTGGCGGGCAACGCCGTCGACGTGTCCGGCTGGGGTCTTACGGAAAACAACAATGCTCTGAGCGCCATCAAGCGCAAGGCCATCCTGTACGTGCAGCCACAGGATGAGTGCCGAGAGGCCTACAGCCAACAGGGTTACGCACTGACCAGTGGCCAGCTCTGCGCCTCCGGCGGCGTCAATGTGGACTCCTGCTCCGGCGACTCGGGTGGACCACTAACAGCTGAGGCCTACACGCCGTACAGGGATCGCTACGTTTATCTGGCCGGCATTGTGTCCTACGGAAAGAAGCGTTGCGGCAAAACAGACTTTCCCGGCGTCTACACGAGGGTCAGCAGTTACATGGACTGGATTGAGCAGACCATCGAGGCGAATACTGATGAGAATGAGGGCTCGAGCTTGTGAGCCGGCTGATTCATATGCCTTCAGATGTTATGTAGTTCCCTGTCAGCTCACCAACTATACAATAATACCTAGTTGATATAATCATCTATTTTTTTCTTTAATCTTAACTAGACTGTAAATTAAACATGTCGAAATCTTCAAGAAATTTTGATTAAATTAACTTGAACAAAAGTACATAAGAGGGAATTTATTTTTTGCTTCCACGAAGATTTTTTTACTTTGTCGTTGAAATCTATTGAGAGACTTTATGATATTATATATGCTCTATATATGCAGATAATTTTATATATATTTTTTAACCCCCACAGGCATTGAACATATGATCTCGGATATTTCTTTAAAAGTAAACATTTGAGCAAATACTATCTTGAGATCAGATTGAACAGTCTGTTTCAGAAAAACTCTATATATGAAAAGATTTCAATCAAGAAAACTTAATAAGATGCTAAGAATATATATAAAAATTGTTTACCCCAAACTGACATTTTAAATCAAATGCTTATAGTCTGTCTAGGTCAATTTTGGAAGAAGTAAGAAAGGAAATATTGCAGTATAAATATTGCTCGTGTTTATGAACCGATTGTCTTGAAATTTTATGGATCAATAGATAGTACTAAAATATACTTGCATATTGAATTTTAAGGCGATAGCTTAAGAAACATTGATTATACAAGCAAATTTGACTTTCATTTGTATTACAGCTCTATACTAAATGGTTCGATTCGACTGTTTCCAAAATATGTGTGACGAATTTCAAACGGAGAAGCAAACAGTATAGAGCGGAACGGATATGGCCAAATCTATGTACAATTGTCGAACTTCCCTATAATGAATTTTGACGGGACCAGAAAATCACTTCATTATATAGAAACTTCATTGTATGAAAATTCATTAAAATACAACGAAATTGGAACGAAAAAGATGTGTGTTTGAAATCGATTCATAACAGGGAGAGCTTCATTGTATAGAAGTTCACTATAGAGAAGTTCGACTAGACTCTAACCTGGCTAACTTTTTATTATCTCATAATCTGGGAAAATACCAGTTACACCTATGAAAAACCCAGGCCTGCATCAGGAACAAAGTGAAATGCTGCGTTTTAATCTATGAAATTGAGCAATACGTTCCACCTATTGCCTGTGCCCGTCGGGGTAATCCATGGTGTAATGCAAAACCCAAACATATCGGGGTACAAAGTTTAGCAAACATTTGCCTATCCGGGTCCGGGCCCGGGCGTGCCTCGACTGCCTCAATGTGCTATAAATAGCCCGACACCTGCCCAAATGACGTCATGTTCCGCAATGCCTTTTCAAGAATTTCTTCATAGAAATAGATTTATATAAAAATATTATAAACTTTTTAATTTTTTATAAAAAAAAATGTTCTTTTTTAAATAAATACTAGGTATAAATTAGGCAACTATTTCTAAAGCCAATAAATTACTTCTTAAAACTAGGAAAAAAAAACTTGGAAAAATTAAAACTGTTCGCTGCATAAAAATGTGAGTGAGGAGATACTTCTGGGTTCTGAGGCTGTTGCTGGTCCTCACTTCTTGCGTCCAAAGATGACAGCACGCCGGCAGCGATCGCGATGGTCCCGCATCTTGCCCGCCGGACACGGCGGTTTCAGGCGCTGCGACACGAGCAGTTGTCCCGTCAGGGTTTTGCTCTTCGGACTGTAGAAGATGAGGCGACGCGCCGTCGTCGTTTGGCTGCAGTGCATCAGCAGCAGGGCCACAATGCAGCCGAGGCTCAGGAGTATACGTTGCAGTTGCATTGTTGAAGTTGAAGCGAGATCTGTTTCCGGCTCTGGAATCCGTGTATATATTGGACAATTTGGCACTATGTCGCGGCAGCACGCGTGGAACTCGCTTCGTGTCGATTTGCAGCGCTTGGCTTTTTATGACTGCGGAGCAATCCAAAATATTGTTGCCGCCGTCGTCGTGGTGGTGTCGATATTGTCGATAGCTAATTCCGTGGGTTTGATTGATAAGATAAGCGTATGTATACTGCCCCAGGCATTCCATGGCAAGCACGCCAGCCGAAGATAAGAAGCTTGTCGTCGTCGTCGTCGTAGTTGTTGTCGTTTTTATACCCTAGGCCGTGAGCCCCATTGCGTTTCCCCCTACTAACTGTTACTGGTATTATGAAGAAGGGGATTCTATATTCTATTTTCGTACCTTACCTATTCTTCCGATTGAGAAGTAGCGAACCGGCGAACCCGGCTCGTGACGAAAGCGCACGGGAATTCGACCAAAAATTCCACAGTCATGCGTTGCCAAGGCACGGCGACGCGCGACACCGTCATAAGTTTTGGATCATTGACCAGTCAACCAGTCAACCCGTCCAGTGTCTCTAATCAGTGACGCCGTCTTCCGTCGCCTGTCCGGATACCTGACGCTCCGACGGTTTTCCGTGCGCGCCTGAAATTATGCTCTGCGCTGCGAGCAACCCGAAAGCTCCGAACTTGGGCATATTCTGTGGTAATATTAGAATACAACTAGATAAAATCCCCAATTGGCAGGGCAGAGAGTCGACTTGCATATACTCTGCACATAAATCTAGTTACATTAGTTACATTGGGTTTGTCAACTATTTCCGATTTATCAGGAAGCTCATATATTTCTACAGCTTATCGGTTCAGTCAGTGCCGGAAGTGTGTGATAAACATATTTTTTACTGCTTTTAAATATCAATCAAGGTGAACAGATCTCGAGCACAATATTTCTTATATTTATGGTATTTGTATTCGTCGTATTTATTCTGAAGTTTTACTGAAAATTGTTGTGCTTATACATATCCCGAAGACTAGGGATCTCTCTCTAGGGTATCTCGCGGTCGAACGCTCTGGAATGCAGAGAGAAGATATTAACATTTAAATTCCTTTTTCCGGTAAAAACCTGAAGCCCTATTTTCATCTATTTCTGCTTCCTGCACTGAAGAACTGTTTTTTACTTGGGTGGATTTTAAGTCCTACTTAGCAACCTAGTTTTTCTAGGAGGGTCATGCCTATCGACATGAGGAGGACTCGAACTCGCACCTCTTGTTTGGCGGGACAGTGCGCTATCCACTGGACCACCGAAGCCCCTAGTGGAGTTGCATAGGATCAAATTGTCAATGATCTTAAATAAATAGGATTACTATTAAGAACCCAATAGAATAATGTCATGGTTTGCTTCGAAAGATCTTGAGTCTTCGTTTCACTCGAGTACCGTAATTAGCGCTTCCCACGTTCCCTAATCGCCTATCTATCTCTTTTTTTTTCAATTTGTGCGCCAATCGAGTCCTAAAATTCCTGGTTCTACTTGAACTAAGTCTATCATGGCTTATAGTGAGCGCAGTTCAGAAACAATTTCATGAATCTATTGACAATTTAGCTTATAACTAAATGGTACCCTCAATAATCGATGGAAAATTTCTACTAATAAAACCTTAGAGTCTAGATAAGACAATTTAATACTTTTATAGAACATTTTATATGGTATTTGATGCTATTTTATTGCGTAGAGTATTTATAAATAAGTATTATTTATAAATATTAACCATATACATCTGATTAATATGAATATGATTTACTTACAAAAACACGTTTAAGATTTTATTAATAGACCACGGTTAACCCGAATCAACATGGTTTCTCAATTGATTTCTATCGTTATTTATCTATTATTTCATTCGATAGTTTGAAAACAATCAGTTAGTTAGTTAGCTCCCATAAACATCTCGATCTCAAAAGGAATAAAAATTTAACCATATAACACTCCAGGTTCTAATTGGTGTCAAATCCGCTTACGTGAGTTAAATATATATATTTATAGAGCACAAATATGTGGTAAAAATATTCAAGATCAACGCGACTAACTGAAATATTTCAGAAAACTACCTGAACTATGATATGCAGACAGTGTGTCCATTATACCGATGGCCTTACTGTAACTTGAAGTCGGACACCTTCAACAATGGCTCTCTATCTTGTTGCTTTTTTCCTTGGCACCTCTATCAGAATGCCGATATCTTCAGGATTATTGCGACACCGTTCATCAATATCAATTATAAAATTACCAGCACTGCGGCAAACAAGAATCATTTGATGACGTAGATGGAACTCGAAATAATTTATATTAAAGCTTAAGGAAACTGCGAAAATTTGTTAAGATAACACTAAATAGAATTATTTCATGTACGTGGGAAATTGTTATAATTAATGGATATTCTAGAGAAGACTGGAATTCCAGCTAATGATATAATGAATTTTAAGGAAAGCTCTTGTCATAATGGCATGACCAAGTGTAGATATGGTAGCTAAAATTGGGGGAGGTCGAAATAATATGAGTCTATAAAATCAATTGAATGGTGTGACAAATTGTATAACAAGGGCATAGAAAGTCGAAATTTTTGGAGGCACTTGACCTCCTGGTACTTGATATACCTGGAGTCGAAAGGTCTCCATGTGGAGACACATAGAACGACACTTTCAATACGCCTAGCGTCATTTGAAGTTGGTCAACTATTTTATTAATTCAATATAAACCGATTGACCAGTTAATCCATACTGGGATTATAATATAATTTCAATGATGAATCGACTAGTAATATGAAAAAACACCAAACATAGTTGGAGATAGACAGATAGCTAATTTTTTATAGACTCAATCAATGTCTCACCATCACAATTTGATGACTAAACATGTCATCCCTTAAAGGTGGTAAATATTCCGGGTAAAACATATATTTAATTTTTATAAAGTCATACACTGATTGTAAATAATTTTTAATTTGATTTGTGAAGTGTTTTTTGTTTATGGTGTTGCCCCTGAGTCATTATTTGTGGAATTTCAACCTTTTTTCGTAGTTGCAGAACCCAATCAATCTACATAGATTTACTTCCCAGCTCATCGCAAGTGCTTTGTGACCTATGCCTGATCCATAAAAGATCCACTCCCCCAATTTAAAGTTATTTTTTCAGATCTGAAATTGTATATTGTTCCCATTTGCATATCGGTAGAGTGAATGCTCAGTACCCTCCTTCTCATCCTCACTTGATGTGGGCCTTATATAGTGCGATCTTCTATATACGAAATTGTGGGCTGCCATAGACATTAAAAATAATTTATGGAACAACCCAGAGCAGTCTTTTACTGCTCTACATTCAAAAAGGCTCAAAAAAATTGACCAAAAAAGACCATCAGAAATAAGGTTAGGCTCTCTAGAAGAGGCTCTCCTCCATGATTTATATTCTGATACATCGCAAGGATAATTTTAGTAAGAATCTAACGTCCAGGACACATTTGGATGCTAATATTCGTCAAGAACTAGCAGTTGTCTTCGACATATCTCAAATTAAACTTTTACCATTCGAAAAGATTCCACTTTGATGATATTCTTTTTATTTCGATATAAAAATAATTTTATTTTTTATATGATCGAATTACAAAGTATTAGCTTTCTTTAAAGACATCTTATATATTATTGCAAAACATTTTTTTTTCTCCAGGTTAGCCTGCGGTTCAGATGCACCCCAACGCTTTTTCATCTGGAATGGATGATCCGTAAAGGGCAATCATTGGGCATTTTCCTCGTCTTAATGTAAAAGTTGTTTGTACCGATTTATAAATTTACTATTCTCCACTTCCTTAACCAGGTTTCCATAGCCGAGAGTTGATCCTGTAAGTTCTGGGAGGCTTCCGCCGGGTTTTTCCATCTTGAAATAATCGCCGTGTCATCATGCATATGTTGCAACATCGACGTTGTGAGTTTTTGGAAGGTCCGCTCTATATATACCATGTAGAGTACAGGTATATATTTTACAAAAGATGAATTTATTTTCATTATAATACTTTGATATTTCCTAAGCCAAATTTTCTTATGTGTCAAAAGTAATAATGCAAAATGTATTATGTTTTATTATATTATTTTTATTATTTTTTATTTTTAATATGACATTAAGAAAGTTAAAAGATATAGTTTTTACAGGCAATGTGTTAAGGAATTGAGGAACGGAGAACTTAGGTTATTAAGTTTACAATTTGTGGGGTGAAAAGGTGATAATGAATAGATTGACTATAGATTGCAATGAAGAATCAGCAAAATGTTGAGAGTTCTTTCAGTAATAAGTTGGGTTTGTGTTGTTCAACCCGATTTTTACTATATGGCACATAGTGCTACCTTGCAGGAACCATATATCAAGTCAGATCAGAATATACATCAGAATATTTTCAATAAATTGAAGTCACATTTGGTGGATATATATATTATGTAGACAAGTCACACTGGGGTGATTGCTCAGGAAAATAGGAAAAAATGTTTGTCAGGAAGGTGTAGATATATTCAGCTAAGTTGTCTTATGATTGGGAGCAGCTAATCATTTAAAGTTGCTCTGGAAACACTGGTCCGTGTTTTTAAAACGCTCAATACGAATTAGGATTCACAGAACCATATTTCCCAAGAACTTTCGGCTTTATGTCCGACATTTGCGGACGTTTATGAAGCCTCAAAGCTGACTCCATTTGTGAGGTGCTCCGAAGAGTTAAGCATATAGTCCATGGTGAGCCGATCAAGTGATTGAAGAGGCAGTTGCTGCTGGAACTGGTCTTAGGCACAATTTAACTTCAAGGTATGTTACATTTGGCAGTTGGAAGAACATTTCATAGACAGATCTGTTTGTTTTTTATCTATATTTATATGGTATTTCCATAAGTACAGTATTTAAAATATGTGTTTTTGGCATAAAATTCAATACTCCAAAAAGCACAATGACCCCTACGTGGTTAACCTTTTCATCTCCCCTGGTGGGGCACTGTTTTTCGAAAATTTTGCTACTTTTTGAAACTAATAAACTTATTGGCCTAATTAAACAGTTCTGCAAATATTTGGCCCGAACACTTGAACCCGCTTCACATGATATTTTTCCGTCTGCACAAAAATTCGAAACTTTTCGCCTGCCCCCCGACTACGGGTCACGGGTCAGGGTGCACGGGGTCAATCGGTAAATTAATTGCAACAAATGAACACATACGAGATGCAATTGAAATATTTATAAAATGCTTGCAAAATTCCATAATAAATTAATAAACATTCTGGAAAACAAATCAAAAAAAAAAAAAAAGACGCGCGTTTCGATTAAAATAATGTAATAAATAGTCCATTGAATGTTGTTGGTAATATGAATAAATATTTAGAATACTAGAAACGATACACTGCGCTCCGGCGGTTTCTGAGACTGTTAGAGATTCCGTTCTTAGCCCTGAGAGCCCTGAGCCCTGCCCTGAGACCCGAGTCAGTGTCAGCAGCTGGTGCCATCTGCGGAAAGGGAAGAACGATTAATCGATAAATCGACAGGGAATGGGGCGCACTTGTTACGTACCCGCACTGTAGGATATGATGCGTCGACAGTTGCCACGATGATCACGCATTTGACACTTGGGACACGGTCGCTCCATGCTGTGTGTGGACAGTATCTGACCTCGTGCAATGGCCGGCGGCGCAAAGAAGATCACGCGTCTCGATTCACTCGGAGCCGGAGCCGAGCAGACGATCAGGAAGGTCAGGCAGAGCGCGTAGAGCAGCAGCTGGTGGAAACGTTGCCTCAGCATATTATCACGAATTCGCTCGCCGTGTAAACGTTTGCTCTCGATTTGTTTGGATCCGATCCGTGTATGCAACGTGCAATTGTGTAATCGGGTAACGCGTTTCTCCGATTCGATTCGATTCGATTCGATTCGAGTGGTGGCTTTGGGTTGGGTGTTGGGTTGTCCTATTTGTCAGCCTGCTAAGTGGCGCGCTCAAATGCCGGCATTTAACTGATTATATACAATTCGAAAAAGCAGTTCTTAAGTAAAAGGTGTGCAAGGTGGGCGACGTCTTCAAAATTGATAACTATACAGGCTGAGGCAGTAATTGCCCACGGACTGCCAGCCCCACGGCTAGAAACTGCCGCCTGGAGCACCCTGTATGGCACGAATCTTATCTAGAACCTGACTACCGTGGCAGTCCAATCTGTGTAATTGAGTGTCTTGCGTGGGTCGGTACGCCCCGGTAGCCCGCGCCAGCGACTGCTGTCCCCCGATCCCAAATCCACAAAGAACGCCGCAAATATTGATACGGAGAGAGTGTAGAATCGTAGTCGACAGGCCCATATACGGCTCAGATACTCAGATATCAACAATATATTAGGAATATTCAAAACATAACATTTAATGCAAGCGATTATGTGCACTTAGTGGGAATATAATTAGACAGATCTTATCTAGAATTTATATATCATTTTTGAATTCACTGGAATTTTGTCTCAACTGGAAGATTGAGTTGATGAAGATCAGCGTTGGCTTAAGCTGAATAAAAAAGCGTACATTTTATTAAAGTTTATGGCATAAGAAACTATTAATAAAATATATAGATATATGTTCACATGGAATCGATCAATCTAGTCAAACTAGAGTTTGATAGATACAAAAATTTCAAACAGATATTGTATATGTCCTTAACCCAAGCTGATCTATCAAACTTTGACATTTCCGTAACTGTTTTATCAGTTCATTGTCTTTCCTTAAATTTAGAATACAAACGAAATTCTCTGGCTTTGGAAGCTGGCACAAAAACAGGGTATCTCAGCGCAGCTCTCGCGCTCTCGCCGAGAAGCTTCCAATCTTTCGTAGATAAAAAATATACAATAATTGTGAAATTGCACATTTCAAATTTATTACTGATTTAATTAAAAAAAAATACAATGATTCTTATTGTTATTAACATTAAAAATGAATCGCTAAACAAAACATTTCCACGAATCGAAGTGAATGTCTGCGTATTATGACACTGCAACTTAATGGGTTAAAATTTTTCATATTTGTCAATGAATACGATTTTTTTCGATTATTATATCTAGTTTTCGGAAGCATGTGTGTGATTTAGAAAAAATCCCGGCCTAACGTCGACAATCGATGTCATGAAGTGCTTGGAAGCCACATGGACGTGCCCATTTGTGCGTGGGGCAAAGTAATCACATTTTCGGGTTGTCTCATGGCTTTCATAGGAAGTCCCAGTACTACGTCACGGTGCAGTTGAAGTGGGACCAGCACCATGTTCAAATTATCAAAAAAAAAAAACCAAAATATAAAAAAATGTGACCATGACAACGGCAACAAATTACGTTGATATCGATGCAAAAATAAATGGTTGACTCAGCGGCTGATGACACCTTTATCTCGTTCCACTGTTTTTGACTTTCGAACGTGTGTATCTTGTGGCTTGTATCTTGTATCTTATATCTCTATACTTGACTGAAAATTCTCTGAATCTTCTTGTAATTTCATCATGGGCCTGCTCTATGATGAAGAGCTTCCGAAAACAAAAAAAAAAAAACACTGATGCATGACTTAAATGGTAATTTGTCTTTTCGAGATATGCCGATAAGTTAATGAGCCTTTAGGGTCCAAAGGTGGCTAGACGACCTGCAATACGAGCAAAAATACCCATCAATTAGTCAAATGCGTCGCCATCAAAGCCGCTTGATTTCTCATTCACCCGACGACAACGATTACGATGATCGCGCATATAGCCACGCGCACACTGTGATCGCCTTATCTCCAGTAACATGCCCTTCTCCAGGGAGCTGGCATTCTTGGCATTCGCCTCTTGGGTCTCATTGCCATTCAGTGAGTTGTAGTAGATGACACGGGCGTAGCCCTGCTGCAGCAGGGACAACACCAACAGCACCGCCCAGAGGCTGCCAAGCAGCAGCCTCAGACCTTGTCGTGCTCCGGAGCACGAAACCATCTTCTATGCTTGAAGTGTGAAATGGGAACTGCTTGCCAGACGCCTTGGAGCACGTATTCAGAGCCGAGACTCGGCATGCCTTGCCCCGCACACCGCGCACAGATTAAGAAATATTATAAATCTATGGGCTTATCAGTCTGTTGACAGTCAAAACAGCTTGGGTTTTTTTCTATTTTTCATTCAGTTCAATCCGATTACAAAGAATCAAGCTCTATAGCTCAACGGACTGCGCAGTTGCGCATTAACAAAAAAGTGTTGCATACTTTTAGGCGCAACGAGTTATTTCTATATACCCCGTATTTAAAAGCTGTTATAACATAGCTAAGCAATAACAGGAGCTAAAGAAGATATGTAACAGATCGTTCGGGTATATAACTACTAATCTTAGTCAAATTTCTTAAGTTCTAAGCCTTTTCCTGCTCTCCAACTGCCATAAAGAACAATCTATTTGATTTTTGCAGCTGGCCAATTTCCATATACTGTATTTAAGAGCTGTTAGATCAAAGCTAAGCGATAACAGGAGCTAAAGCAGATTTGTAACAGATAGTTCGGGTATATAACTATTGGTTTTAGTCGAATTTCTTAAATGTTAACCCTTTCCCTGCTCTCCAATTGCCATAAACAACAATCTATTTAATTTTTGCAGCTGAGCAAGTTTCATATACCCTGTATTTAAGAGCTGTTAGATCAAAGCTAAGCTGTCGTACGAGGTAAAGAAGATATGTAACACAGTTTTCGGGTTTATGACTATTGGTTTTAGTCGAATATCTTAAATTTTAAGCCTTTCCCTGCTCTCCAAATTCCATAAACAATACTCAACTTAATTTTTGCAGCTGAGCAATTTCCATATACCCTGTACTAACGACCTGTTAGATCAAAGCTAAGCTGTCGTATGAGCTAAAGAAGATATGTAACAGATTGTTCTGGTATATGACTACTGATTTTAGTCAAATTTCTTAAGTTTTAGGCATTTCCCTGCTCTCCAATTGGCATAAACAACAATCTATTCGATTTTTGCAGCTGTGCAGTTTTCATATACCCTGTATCTAAGAGCTGTTAGATCAAAGCGAAGCTGTCGTATGAGCTAAAGAGGATATGTAACAGATTGTACGAGTATATAACTTTTGATTTTAGTCAAATTTCTTCAATTTTAAGCCTTTCCCTGCTCTCCAATTGCCATAAACAATACTCTATTTGATTTTTGCATCGTGCTCTTGGTTTTGTTTATTTACGTTTTAGTTAATTATTTTATTTATAAGACTGAGAGACCAACACAGCCCATGTCCACAATATGGCATATTCAATAGGTCCAACTCATATTGGCTATAAGCTTTCTCTTCTCTTTCATTTCATGCATTCAGTCACAGTGACGTCATCGTCGACGCTGAAGTTGGCCGTGACGTCCCTAGCGCGCCGTAGCACCAGCTACCCTGTAAACGCAATTGCTCGCATCGGCGTTTATGAGTTCTATGCACAGCAGAGAGATGAAGAGAAAGTGTGGAAGAGAGTAAGACAGTAGGAAAGAGAAAGGGGGAAATAGGGGGGCCAAAGCACTTAATCCTCACCTTGGGCTGCCCCATCCTTGGCACAGTTGCGCTGTTGGCGCCGGTTGCAGCGCGAGTGTCTTGCCACAGCTCCTGGCACGGCGCCCGCCGCCATTGCCTCCTCCTCCGAGGTAGAGAGCTGCGCCTCCTGGGGGCGCGTTGGCTGTGGTCGTGTCGGCGCCGTGACCAGCACGACGCTCTCAGCCGGACTGTGATCCAACATGTTTTCGCTGGAGGAGTGTTTGGGTCGTCGCCGGCGCTGCCGCACACGACTGAAGCTTTCGTCCTGTATAACCAGTGTGCCCGCTTTGCTGGTGCGCAGAAAATACCGCGGCCCGTGCTCCAGCTGCTCTTCCTGCGCGAATTCCGGCGAGGAATGGCGGCCACGTGACATGCTGAAGCGCTCCAGTATAGAACGCTGACCGGAACTGTGGGAGCGTCTATAGCGTCGCTTCTCACGCGGTCCCGACGACGATGAATTGGGCGTTGTGGTCAACGTCGAAGTGGACGGCGGCGTTGGATAGGTCAGCTCCTGCGCACGCTGATCCTCGTCCTTGAAGCGCACGCCACGCAGTGAGCTGGAGCGACGTGATGCAGCCACATGTTGTGGCTGCCAGTCGGGCAATTCGTGTGTGTTAAACTCAATGCAGCTGCCCGCCAGCTGCCGTGTGGGCGTGGAATTGCTGGTGCGCGTGGCCGCATCACTGCTGGGCGTTACCTCGGATATGTGCAGGCCATGGAACTCGTTGGGCAGTTGCGCCTGCTGCAGGCACTGGTCAAGATTGGCGGTTGCGGCACGTTTCCGCTTGTGCTCGACAAAATTGGCAGGCCGATAGGTTTGCTGGCATTGACTGTCCGCATCCAAGAGCAGGGCGCCCGTATGATCATAGAGTAAGATACGGGGCAAGGCTATGTTGCTGCAGCTGCGCGAAGTGCTTAGCTCCCAGTTCCAGTGGGCGGGTTTGCGTAGTTGTAGGCTAAGCAGATTGGCCAGGGGATCAGCGTCTTCCTGCTCCTCCTCCGCCTGCTGCTGCTGCTGCTGATGCTGCTGCTCCTGGCAATCAAATGCGGTTTTACCAAACTGCCTAGGCCTATGTCGCTGCTTTGACATTGCTCTGGGCGAGATGACAGTGCTCATATGCTGTGGCTATTGTTGATGATTCCACCTGTTTGCTGTCTGCTACGACGCAGCAGTTGTCTCTTCCCTGTGTCTTCTCCGTTCTCCGTTCTCCTGCCTCCTGGCAGCTGGCCAACTTTTGGCTTAACTCAACTATACAACTCTGCCGCCTTTGTGTGTCTCTTGCTTGGGTATATAGGTAGATATATCTGTATATATCTGTATATATATATAGACTATAGATATATCTATGATATCTGTTTGTTTGCTGCCCACGCGTCCGCGTTCTTTTAGCGTTTTTCTGTATGATTTCAGTCTTTTAGCCTATTTTTAGCGGTTTCTTCCTGCTGCTCCCGTTTCGCCTTGCCGTGACATTTAAATGCGCCAATGTGGCACTTGCAACAACAACAACAACAATCACAACACAACAACAAAAACAACAACAACGACAACAACGCGTAGAAGAAGCAGAACCAATGTTTTATGTCCCATTAAACAGTTCGATACAATTTTAGCATCCAAAAGTCTCACGACTCTCTCTTTCTAACTCGCGTGCACTCGCTCTCTCTCTTTATCTCTCTCTCTCTCTTTCTCTTTCTCTTTCTCTTTCTCACTCCGGCTCTCTCTGTTTCTCTGTTCCTCTCACGCTCGCATCGCCCGATCTCTCTATTGCCGACTCTTTCGATTCCGTGCAATCAGCTGCTCACCGATCCGCATACATTTGCGCGTCCGCCGGCCAACGAGCGCCGTCGCCAACTGTTTTGGGGGCCCCCAAAAAGAATCAGAGCATCATCGAAGAAGCATCGTCATCGGAACATCGGAAGATCGGAAGATCGCAAGATCGCAAGATCGGCACATCGGAGCATCGGGGAGCATCGAAACATCGGAGCAGCTGGCCGATGTCCACCTTGCCCGACATAATACGCTCGTCGAGGTGGTACTGGTGGTGGTGGTGGTGCTGGCGGTGGTGGTGGGAGGATGCCGCTGCGACTTTGCATATTTAACGCTCTCGCAAGGCACCGCCCGTCCCGAACACACCCAACAAGTGGCAACTGGCAACTGCTGCCTCCTCCTCATCGTCGTGTGTATCTCAGAATTTGTTTATTTTATCCCACACAACAAATCGAGCAAATTTCTCAATGTTATTATTGTTGTTTTGGGCAAACATCTGTGCATCAGTCACTTGGCCTATGCCCATATACTATATACCCTGTAAATATAGCATGCGCTATGGGGTAGATGCAATATATCCAAAATTGATGAGTCAGTTGAATGGATTCCTTGTGATATATGCGTATTTGTTTTCATGTTCTTCAAAGTTTTGGGGAGGTACAAAAATATGTTTAATACTAAGTATATAATTCTTTTATTTAGGAGATGTTGTCAGACGTTCATCAGCTTGTTTGGTGCTTATAACTTCTGATCTTTAAGCTTCTTTTATTTTAGAAACAGCTTTATTCTTAAGGCAACCATAATAAGTCCTATATAACTACGAATATAAGCTGCAGAGTGATATATACCAAAATTTTGAAAACCACACGATTTTTCAGGAATGTGACCAAAAGTGTATAACAGCTACACGCTAGAATCATGAAATTTGGTATGTGGTTCTGCAAAAAGAATATAAAGAAAAGGGCATCAAACAAATATTTTTTTCAATCTAATATGATTATTCAAAAAATTAATAATAGTCCATAATATCGATAATTCTTAACATAATGACTTAAATTTAGTATTATATATTTTTTACTTTGTCAGAAAGCTACACCCAAAATTTCAGAAGGATAGGCTTGCAAGCAAGGATGTTATATGATGTAGAAGTTGCCGAAAAGAAGGTCCAAATAGGTAAAAGGTGAAAAATGGCCCATATCAACTGCCAGCTTAGCTATTATTGCTTAAGACAATTAATTTGGCATGCAGATGGATAAAAGCAACATGCGTTTTCAGAAATTCTTGATTCCATTCGACTTCCGCGTAAATAAAAAAAAATATCTAAGAACTGGTGTAATATATTGATTTTAGATTTGAAATTTTATATACATACACTGATTAATATTATAAACTGATTCTCAAAATTTCAATTCAATTGGATTATAAGCACAGAAGTTATGCATAAATATCGTATGGGGTCTGAGGCTAATGCAACACCAAGTCATGTCATGTTATTCTAAAGCTTTTGAAATGGCAAGTAGATTCCGAAACATACCAATGTTTTAAAGAACAAACGATTTTACTTAGTTTTGCTTATTGCATAATTCAATGAAAATTCAAAACATCGCATGAAAAATAGACACAATCTATTAAATGATAATGTATAAAATATGTGAATAATATCTGAAAAATTTGAAATGTGTTTGTCTTAAGTGTGCAGATTTTTAGTTTAAAATTGCCGATGGGAACGGCGGCGGGTGGGGGCCGTGTGGCATGTGCCCTATAATAAATCAAAGTGATGATCGACGTAAAGATTGATATAGACTCCTACGAACTTGATTCGATCAAGTTAATTGGAAAAATGCCACGCCTACGTGTCGATAAAAATTTTCGTTTTCGTTAAAAGCGTTGTAATAAATAAGCTTCAAATCGAAATGAAAACTAAAATTGCCGAATTTATATGTTTCCGAATTTTAATGCCCGCCGTGCCACATGCCGCAAAATCGATAAAAACTCAATAACAAAACGCAATTATTCAGATAGTTTCAACAACTGTGGCATGTAAACAGCTCGCAAATAGGGGGAAAAACAATGTTATGAAGCGATTCACACGCTCTTCGAAGAGTTTATATATAATGGAGACAAGAGAACGGTGATTTGAACATACGATCTGGGCGCACGAGAGATCATTTTGAAATTTGGTGGACTGATGGAGAATGAAGATACTCAAGCTATTGTAAAATTTGAATGCAATAGCTTTACGAACATGGTATATATGGGCGAAAATGTATGATATAGGATTCCGATACAGTGTATGCTGTCAAATGTGCTGTAAAATTGTAAAAGAAGGCTCTGTGTTATGTTTCATTACGTTAGCTTAAATATTGAGGGACTATGAAGCGATTCGCACGCTCTTCAGAGAGTGTATATATAATGGAACCAAGAGAATTGAGAAAATTGTAACCCAACGGTTATTTGAAACAACGATCTGGGCGCACGAGAGATCATTTTGAAATTTGGTGGACTGATGGAGAATGAAGAAACTCAAGCTATTGTTAAATTTGAATGCAATAGCTTTACGAACATGATATATAGGAGCAAAACGTTATGATATAAGATTCCGATACAGTGTAAGCTGTCAAAAGGCTATCGATTTATAAAAGGAAGCTCTGTGCCCAGTTTTATTAAGTTAGCTTAAAGATTGAGGAACTATACATATAGTTTGCAGGAACACAGATGGGCACTTGACCCAAGCGACTTCTCTTCGTATTCCTCTGATCATTTTCAAGCTAAATTTTGGGTTTCTACATATCTTCAAATATTCGAAAAGAGGATTAGCAAAAAGTTCCATAATTCGTTGGGGGCAGCGCTACAAGCAGCAGTATTTAAGCAGCCTGCACAGATTTTTGCACTGAATTTTGGCACAGGTATTTCACAGGTATTTCGGGCTGGCAGTGTTTCAATTAATGGCCAATTCGCTAGGCGGCCAAAACGGCCAAAACCTAGCCAAATAGCCGGAAGCAAACAGTTTTTAATTAATTTATGCTCTTTTTTTGCGCTTGGTTTGTTTTCATAATATAAATTTTTGGTATATTCTACGGGTGGGGGTCCCTTATGTAGGGGGCAATTCGAGCAACCGCCTGAAAGTATGCTTCGAAAAAAGTGAAAAACAACATGGGAAACAGCTGATTATTTATTTATATATAATAAAATTCACGAATTGGGCAACTGCACAAGGTGACGCAGCATAAAAAAAGAAGAATTAAAAATAAAATTATATAAAAAATAAAACTATAAAGATTTGACTTGCCCACAAGCCGACGCGGCGCACGGGGAGGGCAGAGGTTATCGGGCGTTGAGCTGCGGACAGCTATACAGATCGCCAGTATCAGGAGCTCATATCAGTCTTTCACGCACTGCAGACGACTGACAACTGACAACTGGCAAGTGACGACTGGCAAGTGACGACTATGATGCTATTCAAACTTGGCACATGCTGCTTGGTGCTGCTGCTCAGCTGTCACTGCGCCTGGCTACGGGCGGCACCGGTGGCTACGGATGATGAGCCCGCCAATGCGGTCTACTACAAGCGCTACCATCGCCATCGCCCGTCGCCGCACAATCCGGAGCTGGAGGTCTACGAGGTGCGCAATGTGTACTTTGTGCGCCGGACAACGCCGCCGCCCAAAGTGATACGTCGTCTGAGCGATGAGGAAATGGATCGGCGTATACGTTGCGATTTTGAATCCTTCTTGCCGGAATGTAAGTACAATTTGGCCCAAGATTTGACAGTAATTTCAAAGTGTTCCCTATTTTGCAGGTCAGCTGACTGGCACAGCCAGTCAAAGTGGCACCTCTTCGACAACTACCAGCAGCACCACTACCACAACAGAAAGACCAACCACCACCACCACCACCACCACCACCACAGTGAGCACCAGCTCCAGCACCACCATTACAGCTGAGCCCATAGAAAACACAGATCTGCCCTTGCTGCCAGAGTTGCCACATGCTTTGCCGGATTCCACCACGGAATTGCCAACAGAGCCCATTACGGAAGAGCCGGCTTACAGCGAGGATGAATATTATGATCTGAAACATGATAAAGATGAGAACGAAGATGACAACGTAAATGACAACGAGGATGAACCGGAGGACTACAAAGATGACATTGAGGATGTCAACGCTGGCGGCAGCATTGGAGGCAACGATCTGAGCTAATGGCCAGATCTTCAATCAAACCAAGGCCGTTAATACTATTATATTGTTATTCCAATTTGTAAACGTATAATATATATGTACCGTAATGTAATCCAAGTTTATCTTTTCAATACTTGAGACAATTGACAATTCTATGACTGAAAAACAATTTCAATTCGACGTGAACTAGATCGTTCGTCTCGGCGAAGATCGAGAAACATATAGTAAATGCGACTCAATTAGGCATGCGAGTCGCAATTTGCGTAGCAGATTATCAGATAAGAAGACTGAAGAGCGAAGGGAGAAGACAGTAGAGGGAAGAAATCGACAGAGTGTTTACCTTATCAGAGGGCAACTGACTACCTTGACCAGGGACAGGGCAGGGCGCATTGTTTGCCTCAAGCTTAGGGCGAAGAGTGATGCCATATAATCTGAATAGTTTCAGAAGCTAAATTTTGATTCCGGTTTGGCTCTCCAAGCGGCTGATAAGCAACAGTAGAGTGAAAATTAAGAACCCTGATCCGATGAGAATTTGTTTGGAATAAGTCTACGTAACAGCAAAAAGACGTGATGGATAAGAGTGCTGCCAGATTGGTAGAAGAGGATTAAAGGAAAGTCCTAAGTTCCATGCCAGAAATTCCATATCCTAAATCGCACCATACAGTCAGATGGACTGGAAGACTTCTATTACTGATAATGCCAAACTTCCAGCAGGAGGCGTATTAGATACCACCCGTTCTTATAACAGGGTCTCGAGGACTATATTAACTACAGACTTCAAAATTGGCATTCTGCTCTATGTAAAGCTTACACAGTTTATTCCATTTCATATTTTTGATACACTACCCATTTTTTCCGATTTACCATAAAAACTTATTTCCATAAAAGAGCAATAAAAATCAGATTATAAAAGCTTTTGCCCTTTCACAGAAACACTTAAATTATCAATCAATATCAAAATCATTAAAAATATGAAATCGAAAGGGAATTTTTGTTGAATTGAATCTTCTTTCAGTGGTAATGAATGATTTTCTCTGTTCAAACAAACCGAGAGAGAGGGCCGTTAGGAGAGGATTATTGCCGGATATATTCTATATGGAAAAATGTGCAATATGTTGTGAGTTTACATAACATTTTTTCCATCAAAAGCAATTCAAGGAAAAATATTTTGTTGAATTTTCTGTAAAATACTAATAGTTTTTTTTATTTATTTATTTTAGGTAATGTTTCAATACCCAGAATGCAGGGGGGAAACCCCACAAAATGTCATTCTGTTTTTTAGGCCTCTGAAGTGGAAATCTGGAGCTTTGCAGTGGAAATCTATATGTTATAATTGTTCGCATTTCTGTAACTATTGAACTATAATTATTAATTTTGGCACAAAGTATTATTTTCTTCAGAAAATCATATATTTGTCATACAACCAAAAGTCAAATTTGCCCGAATTTTTCCGAGGAAAGTGCCGTTTGTGCAAAAATGTATGTAACAGGTAGAAGGAGGCGTGGCACATAAAGTATATATATTCTTGATCAGGATCAATAGCGGCGTCGATTTAGCCCTGTCGACTTCAAACTTGGCATGTAGATCCGTGTATACAAAACACATATCAAGTTCTGAGATTTCGATGATAATCGATAAATTCGTTTTTCGATAAAATGGCCATAACTTTAGCATTAACAGAGCTATCGCCCCCAAATTTGGTATATAGGGTCATAATTAGAAACTGCAGAATGTAATTTCCCAAAATTTTGATATACCCCTCTATTTTCCCGGAAAGTGACGAAATGTATATAACAGCCGAAATACTTATGCTAGTCATGAAATTTGGTTTATAGATGCCCATAGATCTTATACAGAAAGTGGCATCCAAAAATTTTTCCCATCCTAAATCAACCAAGTGGAACAGATTAGAAAGCGCAGAATTTCCCAAAATAGTGATACACCCCACCATTTTCCCAAGAGCCATGACATTTGGTATGTGGGAACCCATAGATACCGTGCAGAAAGTGCCATCCAAAATTTTTTTAGATCCGGTTTTGATCCCCCCAAATTAGTTTGGAGCTTATATTTATTACAATCCTTATCACAATGGTTTGAATTGCAAAATATATTATTGTGATGATGTCATCCACCAATCCTAAAAGTTTCAGAAGGATCGGATCACAAACAAGGAAGCAATAAGTCCCAGAAGTGGCCGAAAACCGGTGAAAATGGCAAAAGGTGAACAATGCCTAATTTCTCTGCGGATTGTTCCGCAATTATCGATTAGTTTTCCACCTTTGTATGTATAGTGCGTATCTGTCATCTGATATTTCCGTAACGAAATCGTAAAACACCTCAATTAATCTATTGTTCTATAATTATAAACATTTAACTGAACTTTCGAGTTGCATTTCACCAGTATAAACAACATTGTTTGAAATGTTTATAACTATTGCTTGTTGCGTCGAATGTTATATGTGTAGAATAATGGATTCCTCTTACCCCTAGCGAGACTTGAGGCAAATTTGTATTGTGCAAGGGATTAGCTCATCCAGTATTTATGATATATTTAAATTTGCCGCAACTCGTAGCTCGTCTGTGCTTAGTTTCGATATATTCTGCAAAATATGGGTTGCTCGAGTGTATATGCACTCGGGGACTTGAGATTCCCAGAAGGCAAACAAAATAGAAGAAGAAGATGACTGAGAAGAAGAAGGAGAAGAAGAAGAAGAAGAAAAGCGCAGCTCGGAATCAAGTGGCAATTGGCACTCGTTGGGAATCGTTTGCTATTGTTGTCATTATGAGCATAAATTCAATTTGAGCTTATAAATCAAGAAAAGCAAACAAACAGACGGACGGACAGACAGACGGACGGACAGACAGACGGATAGGCGGAGAGACAGATAAACGAACGGAGAGACAGATAGGCGGAGAGACAAGTGGGCTGGCGGACAGGCGGACATGGTGTGGCATCGCGGTCGGCGGAGTCCGTGGCGTTGACTTCGACGTGGTGTCAGTCGATAAATTGAATTAAGCGGAAAAGCGAAGGCATCGAGGCATCGAGGCATCGGGGCGTCAAACAAAAGGCGACAATTTTTACAAAATACCGGGCACTGCCTCGTTATAAGATCACGGCAGTTGATTTTGCGCTATGCTATAGCTATTGCCGTTGCCGTTGCCGTTGCCGTTGCCGTTGCCCAGGGAGCGCATAAAACGCCTGGACAGCCCCGTACAGAAGTCAGTCAAGTGGAAACGACAAGCTGGTTCGGTTTGGAAGACTTCATCTCTCAGCGGGATTACACACACACATATACACACACGACGACGTCAAGATGCGACAGATGCAGGGTACATTGATATTAGTTTTGCTGCTGCTCGGCGCCACCTGGAGTCGAGCGGATCTCTTAGATTGCGAAGAGCGACTACCAGGACCGCTGGGCGAGATTAGCGACAAGATGTCGGAAATGACAGAGAGCAGTTCGGAGGTGCGAGATTTCTTCAAGAGTGTCGGCTGCCAGATCAAGAACGGCGCCAAGAAGCTGGGCGAAAAGGCCAAAGATCTGGGCAGCGACATCAAGGAGGGCGCCAAGAAACTGGGCGAACGGGCCAAGGATCTGGGCAGCGATATTAAGGAGCGTTTCGATGATTTTCGCGATAAGCTCTCAAAGGACTCAATGGAGGAAATGAGCAAAGATCGCGGCTTCCTGGCCAACGTGGAGATCGTCAACACGGACGTGCTCAAGGGCGAACAACAGTGCGGACACGGACACATTCTGGACGCGTTGGGAAACTGCAGTAAGTTGAGGAAGTAACGCCGTGCACTGCGATCGTCTGTTTTATTTTTATTATTATTATTATTATTTCCTTTTTTTTTTTTCTATTGTAATATTATATGTGTTTATTATTTTTTTGTGTAAATAAAACAAACTGGCAAAAAGCAAATGTGCATTTGACGAAGTCTGGGTTTAAATGGGTTGGAATCGTTTAAACCATGGTACAACGGAGTTCCACAAGCTTTGGAGAGCTTTTGTCTCGAATGGAAAAACAAGAAAGATATAAACATTTACTGGGAACTCGGAACTGGGAACTGGGTTTATGTTCGAGCTACCTGCAACAGGCATATCAATATCCATTGAAAGATTGGATCGTTGTGCCTGTTCCCAATTGCTTGCATTGTTCTGAAGAACTGACAACCGACGGTTGAGTATTATATTATACTATACCATAAAAAAAAAAAAACTACTCAATTGAGAAATGCATTGGGTTCGGTCGCTTGACAACTTTCTCGAAAAGCTTAGGCTTGGCACTTGGGGCGCTCGGCACTCTCTTCGTGTTCCATGGCCAAACGAAATGCAGAATTTGGTCAAGCCGTTGCCGCGGCTTTGGATATAGCTTTAAACAAGTTTCAGTCTGGTTTCTGGCCTCTTCAGTAGCGCACGTCACAAGGTGTACACAGCAGAGCCCCATCCATTCCGCTGAGGAAACTCCAAGATCGTCAAACAAAACATAAACATAAACATGACTCACGATCAGCTAACAGTGTTGCGTCTTTTGGTGCTGACGTTGTGCATCGGCCAGCTTTTGGCTGCGACCATTGTTTGTGGCACAAACGATGACGCGGCCAAAAGCAGCGACAGCGAGGCAACAACACCCAAGCCCAGCGAGGTGAATCAGTTCCTGCACAACCTGCAGTGCACTCTGGAGAAAGCCAAGCCCTGGGTGCAAGATCTGGAGAAGGAAGCGAAACGTCTGGAAGAGACCGCCAAACGGGTGGGCCTTAGCATTGTGCATCGTTTCGGCAGCCTGATGGATTCCATCCTGGGCTCAGCTGCCAACCGAAAACCAGCTGCTGGCGTTTTCATAACCACAACCACGTCCAGCCCCACCATGACCAATCCAACCACTAATCTGGTCCATGAGGCGGAAGTGCAGACGATGACTCCGTCCACCACGGAGTCGCCACTAAGCAACCTGATTGCCAATGATATGGACAATGAGATTCTATCTGCAGATCCGATCTAACAGAGAGCAACAGCAGAGTATGCATATGCTAAACTAATCTATACTAATATATATACTATGTTATTGTATTTATCTAACTAGCACCTAGCTAACTGCTGATCGAATTATTGTAGACATAGTTGTAGTTTAATAAAAATGCCATATAAATACACATATATGTATATCATCTGGTTAATTGAAATTTCATAACCTTCTATGTGAACCCCAAACAAAGTGTTTGCGATTAAGTCGCAATAATCGGCATGCGATTGTTTTTCCTATATCTCAGTCAATATATGAGGAAATCCAACGGCCTGCGCTTATCACAGTTCGCGTCTAACGGTATCAGACTTTTCCAGAAATCTCTATGGGGCTTGACTCAAGCTTCAGCTATTTTTGTATTGACTCACCGCTAATCCAGTTACATCTACGCGTTTGTTTCAACATAATGAGACAAGCTCAAGTGCTCTAGGATGACCCCAGATCTAGCTTAAATCAACAGAGGAGCAAAGTCTGTCTATATGTATATCAAACAAGTTTATACGACATATAAATAAACCGCAAATACACTGAGAAACAAGAGCTGGGAGATGAAAAGATTTTGTTTACATAAAAAGGTCGAAACCAGACTAATCATACCACTATATCTATATGTATAACTTTCACTATGATTTGTGTATAATCGTTTTGTTTATTAACTATCATTTCTCAGAATTTTGAAGCGCTTAAATATTTACATAATCGATTTTTATACCCCGATCCCAATTGAAAACTGATCTGATGACTATAATAAGCTTGTGAGCAGACTGAAGGAGGTATGACAGACCCGATAAAGTCTATATATTCTTGATCAGGATCAACAGCGGAGTCGATTTATCCCTGTCCGTCAGTCTGTCCGCCGATCTTACAGATGACAGCTAGAGTCTTCGCATGAAGCTCCATATATTCCAAACGCATATCTATTTGTCCCATTCCAATGAATTTAACTTTTGCTCCTATTTCCTCCGAAATGATTATGTAGGCTAATTAATATATATTCTGTATCGAATTTATCAAAATTTTAATATATTCATTCTTTTCCCCGAAAGTGACTAAATGTGTATAACAGCCACACGGTGCCCATTGATACGATACAGAAAAAGGCATCCAAAAATTTATTTCATCCCCATATAATAGCCCGAAATTTCGTAAGTGTCTATAATATCTACAGTTTCTAACATAATGAATCGTTTTTAAATATATGTATGATTATATGTATATGTACTATATTGATTACGTCGTCAAGCTATCCAGAAAATTTCAGAACGATTGGATCATAAACACCGATGTTATATGAGGTAGAAGTTGCCTAAAAAATGCCTAAACCCGGTTAAAATGGATGGCTGAATTAGTGGAGCAAAAATGTGCAAAACGTTTAATTTATCATTCTGGAAAATTTCAGAACGATCGGATCATAAACACCAAAGTTATATGAGGTAGAAGTTGCCTAAAACGTGCCAAAATGGATGGCTGAACTAATATAGATAGAGACGCCTAATTTGGGATTGTTATTCAATGGGGATCAGGGTACAAAAATGATTTCATTATAATTATCTGATAACTTGGCAAAAATGAAGATAATTTTTAGACTTTCTATATTCTTTAAACCGATAATTTATCTTTTTGGAATTCACGAAATATTTATATAAGAATTGATGATTTTATAGCAAAAAATGAAATTTTATGTGTGGATCATAGGCTAAAACCCTGAAGTTGACTGTGAAAATAGGGTATTCATTCTATTTCAAAAACTTAATTTTTTTTTATTTTCAGATATTTTATTCTGTTTATTTCAATATTGAATTATGTCGTTTAGCTATCCAGAAAATTTCAGAACGATTGGATCATAAACACCAAAGTTATATGAGGTAGAAGTTGCCTAAAACGTGCCAAAATGGATGGCTGAACTAATATAGATAGAGACGCCTAATTTGGGATTGGTATTCAATGGGTTTTTGACAAGCCTTCAGTTTGAACAGAATATGAAATCTTCGATGAGTCGAGGGTTATTTTTGATTCTTTGTGGGTATTTTTAGACAGATTCTTCTCTCAGTGTAGACCAAGGGGCATTTCTTTGGCGTTGCGTCGGGGCGTGCCGCGAGCTGAAAAACGAAAAAACAAAAATCTCTCTCCGAAGAGCACACAAACCGGTTTGAGTCGTCGAGTGATCGAATACAATAATTCTGGCTTTGTGTCGTTGTGGTCAGTCGCTGTGACAAGCTCGTCGGGAATAGTCAAAGCACAATCTCTATCGATATGAGGTCCATTATCATTGTCTACGCAGTTTTGGGTCTGGTGCTGTACGCCAGCCAGAGTCGTGCCGATTGTCAGGATGCGACAAATCCAGATGACTCCGAGTTCAAGGCGTTCTTCAAGAACCTTGGCTGCAAGGTGAAACAGGGTGCCGAGGATTTTGCCGATGCAGCCAAGCCATATGCCGATAAGGTTGTGGATTCCGCCAGTAATTTGGGTAACAGTGTGGCCCACAAAGTAGATGAGTGGAAACACCGTCTTACCGATGAGACTTCCACACCCAAATCGACCATGAATGTGCCCTATGATGCGCCCACGGAGCGTGTGCCATTGGCACCAATAGCACCATCCGTGTCACCGGAAGTTATTGCCAACGCTCAGCCAGTTGGTGAGCCAAAATAATCCCTAAGTTCCCGAAGGATTTTTACTCAAGTGCTACCTTTTTTTCCTTTTTTTTTTAGCTGGTTAAGTGCAAACCAAGGTGACAGCTCCTCAACTGTAACAACCTCAGCTTTTGCCTCCAACTTCAATAGAATCTCTGTGAATCAATCAAATCGTATAATCGGTATAAGTTGTTGCCAATTTTATGTAAAAAATTAAAAATGAAACAAAAAAACAATGAAATAATCGTTAAGCCAAGAGGCTTATTTCATTTCCAATGGGGTCTCAACCTACCAAGGTGTTCTTGAGCTTTAATCGAGTCTCGAGGCTAACTTTATGTGGCGCATAACAAATAAGATTAAATTTTCAATATCAAAAACAAAACAATTGGGAAAGCAATATCTTTGGCTCAACGAAGATTTCATACTCTTTGAAATTGAAAAAAATTCTGAAGATTCCAAATAGTCTGTTCCATTTGAGCCTTTGAAAAGTGCGACAATCCCATTGAAGCAAACGAGTTTATGAACTGCTCTGTAAACGATGCATAACTTCTTTGTTTATAGACCGATCTTTTTGAAACTCGGTAAAATGTTAGATAATAATATGTGTAAAGCGCTGGTAAAATTTCAATACATAAGCTAAACAGATAATGGAAAAATGCACAGTTAGACTGACAGACAGACGGACAGCGTCCTGTCGAGTTCTGTTTCCTTTTGAGCATTTTGGGGTTATTTTTCTATGCATTTCCAACTTAAGCTCAAAGTGAATACATATAATATTTTCTTCCCAGACGTGTATAAAAATGACTCAATTTCAATTAGTTGAAGTTTCTCCATATAAAAATCTTTATTAAACAAAGAAATTGCGTGCATAAAAAACGCGCTGGTTCCAGATCGTTGGCGACTTTAAAAAGCATTATACATATATATACGAGTATGGGAATAATTTGAAATTCAACAGTTTTGTTTTTTGTGGTGTTTTTTTTTACTGTGGGAGGTGGAAAACAAGGCACAAAGCTTTCCATTTACTTCGCTGAATATTCCACTCCGAAATGTAATTCATAGTTCTTCTTTTCCATTTGAAACCTGAACCGTATAATTAAAATTGCATTTATTCCATTTATTCCATTTATTCATATGTATTTGTTGTATTTGCTGCTCTTTTCGTACTCTTTTCCCCGCACGCTTTTCCAATTTAATATTCATTTTCCAATTGTCCCACCCGAAGTTGTCTCCAGTAAAGTTTTTTAGCATTGTCGATTTTCGTTCAATGTCAACCAGTCTGTCGGAGTGGTAA
Organism: Phorticella flavipennis; assembly: GCA_037040045.1. Lineage (NCBI taxonomy): Eukaryota > Metazoa > Arthropoda > Insecta > Diptera > Drosophilidae > Phorticella > Phorticella flavipennis. The sequence goes on from JBANCY010000020.1 coordinate 101,673, forward strand.
TTGCGGGGTGGAGAGTTCCTTGAATATCGTATACGGTATACACATGTCTACTTCCATCAATTGCGAGTATTATACTATATAAAGTATTTAAAATATTATTGGACACCTGTCAGAACATTCCAAGACTTCAAATTGCTTGAACACTGAAATTATAATGTCGGAATTCTATAGATATTTTCAATGAAACCTGACACACATGTTGCACCTGGCTAAATGGAAATATATATAGTGCTTGGATTCCCAGAAATGATATGACAAGAAAGTATTTCCATTAAACTATTCCGAGAAAATCAATAAGCCGCCGACTTTTCATAGTTTTAGATTGAAAATGCAATATTTTGAGACTTAAATGTGAAATTTTATTTCATATTTTGGATCAATATTGGACAAGTAGATAGCGCACTGTCCCGCCAAACAAGAGGTGCGAGTTCGAGTCCCGCTCAGGCCTGACCCTCCTAGAAAAACTAGGTTGTGGCGTAAGATTTGAAATCCACCCACGTAAAATAAAGGAAAATAGTGCTTTAATCTTTGACCCAACAGGGTTGTTATGGCCACATAATAATAATAATTTTGGATCAATAAGAACTGATTACTTAAAGTTATTACAAGAAGTGTTCGTTAGCAGTCTCAAGCCCTAAGGCCCTAAGGTCTATATAGAACTTTAAGGCCTATAAATGTGATCCACTATTTGGACTAAGCTAGATGTCGTTAGATCCAATTAGGTATTATGGCTTATGTATAAAAAATCTATAAAAAATTAGATAATATACAGCACATCCCTTAGGACGCCCTATAATAGAGTGAAATCCACTTATAACTCTCGCCGAACACGCATACGGTCTACTACGGTTATAGACTTATCAGGATGTGTCACATCAGACATAATAAAATAATTATTATATATTGAGTTATATGTAGAAATAGTCAAGTCCCGCTTTTGAAATCTTCAGATAACGTACTGATAAAATCGAACTTGGAAAAACTTCAAGGAAACTTGAAATTTTTATAAATTCAAAATAGCTTTTCTTCAATCGTCAACTAGTTGAATTTCCGGAAAGAGTTCCCAAAACTACTGCGTAAATTGGCACAATAACATAAAACTAATGATTCTTTGTTGACATCATAAAAACTGTATTTTAACAGTTTTCTAGGAACGTAACCTCTATGTGAAACGTTGCTTAGATGTAGCTGTTTTTGATGAAGTTAAATTACTTTGAGTTAATATCATATCATATTTTGATAGAAAAAAAAAACAAGTTCTCGGAGTTTTTATAGCTTTATCATAGTTTTGTTTTATCAAAACAATGTTAAAATTACTTTTAACAGCTTTCAACGCGAGATAAAAATCGGCAATAATACGATTCATATGCCCAGTAAAATTACATTTAAATTGAGAGTCTCATAAAAAACCTTTGCCATTTAATTAGTCTCTTCCACTTGTCATCATTTAAGCGATTGTGAAACCGAATGACAAATGATATAGTATAAACACAATTTGTCTCCGTTGACTCGACAGAGGAGCTAGTCGGTATTTGATAAACCACTTTGCACGGAAATTATCAAGATTGTGCGAATGTTTCAATACCCAATAACAGAGAGCTTACATAGGGTATAATAACTTTGTGTTTTTTTTTAATATCTTGTTGAATGGAACCAAAAATTATATATGTATATACCAAACGCAAGTAACAATTATTGTATTAACGTAGCCTGGATTGTGTTCGAGGCGTTATCAGGGGGCTTTGTAATTATATTAGATCTCTAAACGAACTGGGTTTGAGACTTCTGATCACTCTTCTATATAGATTTGTACTGTAATCTGAAATAAATCAGATGAAAAAAATAAATTTTTAAATCATATTTAATTCTGATTAATTTAAACAAGAGATCTCAAATGTACTAGAGAACAAATAAGGAAGAGAAGTTAATCCACGACGAAGATTTGATACTCTTTTCGAAATTAGCGGTAGATAATAACAAATCTTGGGAGTATGCGGGCAATACGTTGGAAAACGTGGGGAATATGGGCAAAACCGACTTATGGTTATATGGCAGCTATATGATAAAGTAGTCCCATCCTTATAAAATTTAGTGGAGCGGTAGATAATAATGAATGTTGGGATTATGTGAACTTTCAGTCCAAGAATTTGGAATTAATTGCAAATATGGGCAAATCCGACTGTTAGTTATACGGCAGCTATATGATATAGTTGTCTGATCCTTTTGAAATTCGGAATAGCGGTAGATAATAACGGAGCTTGGGAATATGTGAACTTTTAGACCAATACGTTTGAAAACGTTGGAAATATGCAATTTTTGGTTATATGGCAGCTATATTATATATGTAGTAGACCGATCCTTATCAAATTTTGGGGAGCGGTAGTTAATAATCGAATCTTGAGAGTCTGTGTTCTTTCAGTCCAAGACCTCGGAATTCATGGAAAATATCGATTTCTTTTGTCCTCCTGACTATTCAGAATGCAACTTTTTGGAGTCTACGACGTTTCTTTCAATTCATTACATACTTTTGGACAAAGTGAATATACTATTGTCTTGAAAAACAGTATAAATAGTGGTATTTATGAATGATGATAGACTATTTATGGAGAAGTAAGAATCGCGAAAATTGCTATAGAGTTTTGCAACCCAATTTTTATATTTAGCAGTGTATCTGCTAGTCGTTCTCACACCCCTCAAGTACTATTATTTGCTCTTTTTGTATACATTTTTGATATAATAGATCCATAGAAAATGTTCTAATCATACTTTCTATGGCAAATATTGTGAATATATAATTTTTGGTATGTTTTGTGTGGGGGTTATTTGCCGGTACAATGGAAAATGTGGAGCTTTTGTAGGAAACTCCTCGTACTTATAATTGCTATAATCATATCACTTTTGTGTGATGCCGATTAAAACTAATTGAAGGCAGACAACCGACCGACCCGACCCCCGAGCCGACTGACAGACCACTGACGGTCCGAGAGCAAAAAGCTAGATCTACCTACACAATGACAACAAATGAATTCCTAAAAACAATTAATGCAATCAGCAGCCTTAATCAAACTTACAAATAAAACAAAGCAACAACAACAACAACAACAATACAAAACAACATGAACAACAGCAACAACAATATGAACAACAACAACGGCAAAAACAAATTTATGCAATCAGCACTCGAAGCACAAATAAACTAAATGAAATTATCACATTCAATGACATCTCGACTTTTAAAATAAATAACAAGCCGGACGCCACCGCAGAATAGTGCTCGACCAGCAAATACCCTACAACAAGACTCATATTTACATGCTAAGAAAAGCCAATAGACACAGTGGGCGAAATTGCAGGCGTATTCAATGAATGTGCTTGCTAGAGGGCCTCGGTGGACCAGTGGATATGTGGAATGTTCCGCCAAACAAGAGGTGCGAGTTCGAGTCCCACTCATATGGATAGTCATGATCCTCCCAGAAAAACTAAGTTGAGACGTAGGATTTGAAAACCCCCCACGTAAAAAAAGTTCTTCAGTGAAGGAAGCAGAAATGAAGAAAAATAGTGATTCAGGCTTTGACCCGATAGGGTTGTTATGACGATAAAACAAATGAATGTGCTTGTATAGGTGGACCAGTGAATAGCGCAATGTTCCGCCGAACAAGAAGTGCGAGTTCGCGTCCCGCTCATGTCGATAGGCATGACCCTCCTAGAAAAACTAGGTTGTGGCGTAGGATTTGAAAACCCCCCACGTAAAAAAAGTTCTTCAATGAAGGAAGCAGAAACGAAGAAAAATAGTGCTTCAGGCTTTGATAAGATGGTTATGGTCATATAAAAAGAATAATATTTCATGGTGGAACAGAGCTTTGATGATCAGAGTGATCATTTGGATAAATTTGTGTATTTCAATGCGAATATTTTGCCCTAGAAATTTATTTATTATTCAAAAAATTTACCAGAAGTTGTGAAGTAATACCCAAATGCCAATGATTTTTCATGGTGAAATAGAACCTTTTATAAGATACACTGGAGAACTTGATCTATTTCAGACATGAAAATATGTGTTATTTTTTTTCACTACCAAATTCAATGATACCTGAAGATATGCCTCAGGGTAGAACAGAAATATTTTAGTCCATTGGATGCAATTTTATAGCTTATTACTTTATTTTATCTATATACAAATTCTATAATTTGCTTACCTAGTACTAGATTAGGGACCTTAGTGTAACAGGGGATAGCTCCATTTCCCGCCAAACAAAAAGTCGTGGGTTCAAGCCTCTTTCATGTCGATAGCAAGACCCTCCTATGGAAACTAGGTTGTGGCGTAAAATTTTAAATTCTGAATCAATCTTCAGTGAGGGAAGCAGAAATAAAGACAATTAGTGCTTCAGGCTGTGACCCCTTAGTATGTACCCAAAATGGCATTCAATATATACAGTTTTTCTACCCTCTGTGTATTTCCCGATTCATAAAATCCCCTTTGTATTTTTAAGTTCTCCACGTTCGTAATTATATAATGTACGCTATATCTCTCTGTATTTTTTTCTTCCTTTGTCTCCTTGACAGATGATAATAACTCAACTTAACCTCAAAACCTGTCCACTCAACACAATGAGTTTGCTTTATTTTAAAATTTAACAACTCCCAAAAATATACATTTCATCTGATTGAACGACCCTCTTAAGTAAAACACATTTAACCGACTTTAAGCTAAAACAAAGTATGGAGTTGACATTTTTTTTGTTTTTTGGAAAACAAGAAATGAAAACTTAAATTGGAGAGTATTTGCAAGTATTTGTTGCTGTTTCCCAGTTTCTCAGTTTTCCCAGTTTCTCAGTTTTTCAGTTTCCCAGTTTCTCAGTTTCGCAGTTCCCAGTTTCCCAGACAGAGAGTTTGCTGAGGTCAGGACAACAGCCGTAGTTGTCTGGCACTCATTACCGGCGCAAGTTTTGGGCTAACGTACTTTCGAGACAGGCATCTCATGGGCATCGAATTATGACACTTTTAGTGGTTTTTGCTAACTATCCGAGCTGCCGCTTTGCCATTTTGCCGTTTCGCCATTTTGCCGTTTCGCCCTTTTGCCGTTTGGGGCCTGTCACCAGGGCTGTCTTTGTGTTTTCACTTTACTTTTTGGATTTGTTTGTAAGTTTACTTCGGTATCAGCTAGCGGCAACTTATGCGCCGTATACCCTGCCATATACAAATATATAGGCATTAGGGTGTACCCTAATGTGACTGAACAATAGTTTTCAGGTACTTTTTAGCATTTCCGATCTTAGAAACAAGCATAAAATCTTGTTAATTTGGGATAAACAAAAATTGATTTCATAATATACTTTTTTTTAAGAAGAATTTGGTAAAATTTGGGTATTACTTTTAACTGTTTCTAAGCCACATTTGTAAGATTCTATGGGCTAAGTCTAAAGTTGATTCGTCTGATAAAATGATTGGAACTATTGTTGAAAACTTGTTCTGAAGCAGCGTTTTCCGTTTGACTTCAAATTTGGCTGTTTTCTTTTGTTGAAATTTCAATCGCTTGTAAGAATTATCTCTAAAATATATGATCCTTTGTAAAAAAGGAATATATAATTTTTACTGTTTTAAATTTCCTTTCAGTTTAGCGCTTAAATAGATGTATCAGAAAACCAAAAAAGTAGTTTTATTATCCATAAAAATCAACAAAAGTTGTTTTCGAAATAAATATTTTGAGCTATAATTAAGGAAAAGCCTATTTTTCCTTGATTTCTGCTTCCTTCACTAAAGAACTTTTTTTTTTTAACGTTAGTGGATTGCAAATCCTACGCCAGAACCTAGTTTTTCTAGGAGGGTCATGCCTATCGACATGAGCGGGACTCGAACTCGCACCTCTTGCTTGGCGGGACCGGGAGCTATCCACTGGTTCACAGAGGACCCTAAGGAAATGATATATCATTCAAAATACATTGGAATCTTGAAGATATTAAAACTATTTGAAATGTGATCTTTATATAGATTTGTCACTTAACATGCAAATTTTGAGAGATTTCATATCAAAATTATCTTAAGATAACGATAGTTCTAAGAAGCCATCGATAAGGTCAGATTGTTTTGTCCATCGATTAATTATATATGTCCAAACTTTTGCTCTCCATTAAAGAGGATCAATTCATATTGCAGGCAGCCAAAACCTAGTTATCGGAATTATCGCTACGCCTGTTAAATATTCTTTTTGTACGAATCTATATGCCAGCTCTAAGGGGTAATGGGTAATATTGTCAGTAGAGGTGGTGAACTATCGATAGTGGGCGCCATCGATATTCGACGATAGTAAATATTGAACCATCGATAGTTTCCATAACAGAGGGTCGATGTCTTGACTGGCAATCGCCCTCTCCAGATATTGCCTGTTAAAATAGCATCTACGTCACCTATCGATGGTACCATCGATAGTTGTTGGGCCACTATCGAACGTATGGGCTGCTATCGATTGTTCTCCACCTCTAGGTATAAGTTTAGCAAAACTAAGGTCCACCCTAGTGCACAATACCCCGTAGGGTCGCACTGTGTGTGTAGTGTTGTGCAGTGTTGTGTTGTGTTGTGTAGTGTTGCGTTGTCGTGCGTGTTGGAGTGAGAGTTTGTTTGCGTGCTGATATTTTCGCCAAGTTATTTTGAAAAACAATTTTTATATTTCTGCAGAACTTTCTCAAGACAGTTGCTGTTGGCCGTGTTGTGTTGTTGTTCTGTTTCCTTCTGCACCCTTTTCCATTTCTCCTTCCGCCTTTCTCCGTTCGCCGTTCTCCGTCCCCCTATGTGTATGCTGTGCTTTTATTTAAAAGTTTATCAATAAAATTATTGAGGAAAACTTTTTAATTTCCCAGAGAGAAATGTCATGCGGTGTTTACGATTAGTTTATTCATAAATATGATTCCATTTCTTCCGAACTGTTCGGAACTGTCTGAAAACTTGTCTCCAGTTGTAATATTATTGGGCTTATTCAATAAGAATGACGCTTAGAATCGATTAGACTATTGTCCGTTGTCAACTTCTTACGTCAGTTTTGCAGTCAAATATTTTTACGGCCGGAAAGTTTTTTCTATGCGATGAAATTTCAGGAAGCTTGGGAAGGGCACAAAAAGTTCAAGTATCTTTTGGGTGTGACCGCCTGGATGTAAATCGGAGTGATGGGACAGCTTATAATCTATTGTTTCCTATTTTTTTTTTATACCCAGAATTAGTCTTATTGAACTAAACACCCTCCCGCCCATACCTGGCTCCATCCAGGTATGTGGAACTAGAATCCAAACCGGCTATATGCAAATCCATATTGAGTCCTAATTGGAAACTTGCATTCCATGGTGTTGGGCGAAAGTCGAACATGTAAAAAATTAGGGTCATTCAAGCTAAAATCTTGCAATGAATCTATGGTGTTCCGTGTTTTATCTTCAATAGGGGCATTGAAAGGAATCTCCCGAATATCTAGGAGGACCCTAGACACTTGACACCCGACCGAGAAAGAGAAGAGTAACACGAAGTCATTCGCTCGACCTCTGAAACATTATTATCGATATTCAATTACTACGAGTATTGGAAAATAAATCATATACAATGTATTAGCATATATGTAGATAGTTGCGATTATCTATAATATTTAGCATATATATAGATAAGCATATATAACTAGAGCATATATAACTAGATTAAGACTTTCAGCCATCCAATTGCAGTAAGAGTTCCAAAGACTTGTTCCAGTTGAGGCATCTGCTTTCAAGGTTGATCGAGCTACTAAAACTAACTTAAGATATCATTTCATAGACAGTAAAGATGTAATAATTTTATATCACAACAAGGATTCCTCGGACAGTCCAACGATAAAAGCCAAAATATAACAGAAATGGTATAATAACACTCATTACTAAGTTCCCAGATAAGATTTATAGTTTTAGTGAATTTTCATATACGAGCTCTGTTGTTTTGCTTAATGTTTTGGCCCCCTAAGTATTAATAGGCTATACCAGTTCATGTTAATTATTCTCATTGTGGACAATCCCGAGTTGATCTTACCAGAATCAAAGCATAAGGAGCATCATATTATAATGATTTTACGTAGTTTTGACTTGGCTAAGCTTGTAGTTTTGCCTTTTTTTTGTAGAATTTCCCAATCTGAGCTGATGTGATGATCATCCTTTTCATTTTCCTTTAATCGCCCATTATAGATTGTAATAAAACTTTAGATATGTTTTGAAAACAGTATTATCCACCTTTTTATTTTTAAATGCACGCATTCAAGGACACGTCGGTCTCCACCACACTAAATCGAATAAGTTTAATACATTAAAAAATAAAATAAAAAAAAAACATATATCGTCAGGCACATCGTTTTAGAACTCTCGAGCCTATCACAGGGTATGGAACTGAGCACTCTCATTATCCGAGCTGAAGTTAGCCCTTGAGGCTTTTCAGTTTGTTTTTCTTCTCGACAGCCACGCTGTTGGCGAACTGCTGATCAGCCTCGGCCTTGTACTGCTTCAGATTATATTGGGTAGCCTGGGGAGGATTCAGAGCTTGAGTGGAAAACGGAGCAAATAGTTGAAAACAAATCTCTTACATTAAGCGCCTGTTTGAACTCGGTTTGGGCCAGGCGTTGTAGGCCTCGGAAATTTCGACCCAAAATTTGACCCAATTCATAGCGAGAAATGCTATAGGCCTCTGTGGTTGTGGTGGGTGTTTCGGTGCTTCTATCCTCATCGCCAATCGACTGAATAGAAAATTCGAAAATAATTGAAAATCGTAGAAAGTAGACCCAAAGGTTTCCATCTTACCACTTTGGGTGTTGTCGATCTTGGCCGACTCGTGGGCTTGGCCGGCGCTGGATCGCTGAATTGCTCGTTGACCGTGTTATAGATGTCATTCAGTGTGTTTCGAGTATCTGTGTATTGCTGAGTGGGCCAAAGTTAGGGGAAAATTCGGAAAATTTCTTTTGGTAAACTCACATCTACAAGCAGATTTTTGGTTACAACCATTTTCTGGAAGAAATCCCAAAAGATGCCACGCTTGGTGCGCACATGGGGTACCAGACTCTCATCCAGACTCTCGTCCAAGCCAAGTGGGGCATCTCTTGATGGGGCTGAGGATGCGGCGGTGGCAGTGACTGTGGCTAATCCCAGCAGGAGCATTGAGCAGCTGCTCAGCACAAGCAGCGTTAGCAATTGGTTCGATCTTGTCCTCGTCATTCTGTAAAATAAGATATACCAGGTCATTTCAAACGCATATTCGTTTTTGAAGATCATTTAATGGTCAAATTTTTATGATTTCATCGTAAGATTTTTTTATTTTTGAATGTAGATCGTATTTGATTCAAAAACCATGAACAAAACGGTATGACAAGTCAAAATCAGTGGAGATTTGACCAAGTTATGAGAATTTGAAATTTGCCCCCATATGGAATTTTTCATTTTACATCTTAAAACTTTACTCGATTTTGGGCCGATTTGGGTTTTTATGCTAACTTTTTTCACAGAAATGGAAAAAAGTAAAAATTTTGCAAATCGAACTTTGAACGAGAAACGAATTGGAATCAAAAACCATGAACAGAATGGTATAACAAGTCAAAATCGGTGGAGGTTTGATAAAGTTATGAGAATTTGAAATTTGCCCCTATATGAAAATTTTCATTTTACATCTTAAAATTTTCTCGATTTTGGGCCCATTTTCCGGTGAAAAATGAAAATCATCTGGCGAAGTTTTAAAGTAGTTTTTTATGCTAATTTTTATCACAGAAATGGAAAAAAGTTTAAATTTTGGTTTTTGTGTCTTACAATTTTTTCAAAACAAAGGGGGGACCCTTACTCCAAAATCCAAAAAATTTGCAAAAAAATTTCATTTTGCAAATCGAACAAAATTTGAATATGTAACGAATTGGAATCAAAAATTACGAACAAAATGATATGACAAGTCAAAATCGGTTGAGGTTTGACTTAGTTATGAGAATTTGAAATTTGCCCCTGTATGAAAAATCTTCTATTTACCATACATCTTAAAATTTTACTCGATTTTAGGCAGATTTTCGAGTGAAAAATGAAAATCATCTGGCGATGTTTTAAAGTAGTTTTTTATGCTAATTTTTATCACAGAAATGGAAAAAGTTAAAAATTTTGAGTTATTATTTTTCAAAATTTTTTCAAAACACAGGGGGTCCTTTATTCAAAATCAATTGGAATCAAAAATTATGAACAAAATGGTGCAGTTTTGACCAAGTTATTGGAATTTGAGCACTTCAACACATTTCACCTTCCTCGAAAATGGAGGAGGCGAAGGCTTGACCCAACCTCTTGTTTGACGGAATAATGCGCTATCCACTGATCCACTGGAGCCCAGAAAGACTATATTATTACCGCCAAATCTTCAAAGTGATCACCCTTTTATAAAGGAAAAAGTGCTTGATACCATTTTGCGAACATGGCTAAAAATCTGTGCATAGTTTTGGGCTGTCTATTAAAATATTAAGTAGTGCCCCGAAATCTTTGATGAGCTCAAGATGTGTCTCTTTAGTTTTTAACTTAACTTTTTAAAGAAAATTTTTTGATAATTAACGCTTTCGGGACTGTATTTTTTTAAATATCCAAAAATATTAGTAACCATAACAAAATAATGGGTAGAGGCGACCTTTCTGATCAGATGGTAGGGCTTTGCGATTTCGACCTCAAGTCTCAAAAATGGTGGAAAACAGTCTTCTATAAACTCCTACTGAACGCAGTAATGTCCTAAAAAATACTCCGTCCCGAAATTGTTAAGCGTATATAGGCTATTTGAATTATCGGTTCGAGCTTGAGACTGACAAATTAGTTAATATCATTACGGTGCGTGCCAGATGGAAGACCTCATCCAATTATTGCTATCAAATTATCATTGCCTGCGATCCTGTTCATGCCGAATTCGGATTCGGATTCTGGTTCTTTATTCATAACGATTTGCTACCAATCAATATTTATGAAATGCTGATGCAATTATATAGCATTTGCCAATGTGTGTGTGTGGGTTTGCCTAGTCTATATGTCCGGGTGTGTGTGTGTGTGTGTGTAGATGTTAGCGTGTGTGTTTATTCAGCTATGCTTGACATGAATGCGAGGAGATGCACAATACACAATTTCAAATCAAAACTTTTCCGAATATATAGGCATTAGGAGGGACAAGAGCAAGGAGAGAAGGATATATATATATATAGAGAGAGAGAGAGAGAGAGAGAGAGAGGTGGAGAGAGCGAGAGTTGTTGCAGTCGGAGCAGAGGCAGCTGCTGGCCAGGAGTCGTCTCCAGATCTGAGGATACCTATCAAACGCACTGCAAATCATATGCAGATTCAGTCGGTGCCACATACTTATGTATGGTTATGTATGCACACACACAGATACACACATACGCATACCGATAACAACATGGCCGTTAGAAGCATGCAACCAATGTGGCAGGGGCAGGAGGCAGGGAGCAGGGTGAAGCTGTTGATGCCGCTTCCTTTGCTGTGCGCCGTTGGCTGGCAACCCTTTAGACAATCGTTGATGCTTTAATGCTACTCAAGTGCTCAACGGTTTGCTAGACGAGCACCAGCTCCAGCTCCATCTCCAGTTCCATCTCCATCTCCAGCTCCAGTTCCATCTCCAGCAACAACAACAAGAACAACAAGTGTGGCTGCATTTTCTTGAATTCACCGAAGATTTCATGCTCTTTTACTCACTGAACTCAAGAGAATTGAGTAGAAAGTTTGTAAGCTATAAAAATCTAACCCAATGTGTCGAATTCCAAACTAAATACTTATGAGAAATACTAGTAATTTCGAAAGAGAAGCAGAAGAGAGCTTACAATGTTTTGTAAAACTATGCATAACATTTTAGTCTTGCGACCGATTCTTTTGAAATTTTATGTAATGATACAACTTAACGTAACCTAAGAGCAAACAAATTTTATATACAATAGGTTGAAAAACATTTTCGAAATAGACAAATATGTCTTTGGAGTGTTTCATATAGTCATACGTTCTTGCCAATTCCAAAATATGTGCAGCGTCTTCGGAATCGAAAGATATAGATCAGTTTCATTACGATATACAGATAGATGGACATGTTCCCTGGCGTGGCAGACCCTATAATATATACATATATATTCTTGATTCTCGGTGGGACCTTACTATTGGTTAGCGCACTGTCCCGCCAAACAAGAGATGCGAGTACGAGTCCCGCTCATGTCGATAGGCATGACCCTCCTAGAAAAACGTGGTTGTGGCGTAGGATATGAAATCCACCCCCGTAAAAAGAAAGTTCTTCAGTGAAGGAAGCAGAAATAAGGTAAAAAAATGCTTCTGACTTTGACCCGATATGGTTGTTATGGTCATTAAAAAAATATTCTTGATCAGCATCAATAGCGAATCGATATCGATAGATATATAGAGAGATATATATCTTTTGGAGGTCTTCATGCTAGAGAGACGAACCCAAGTCAATTTGTTCAGTAAAAAGCAACGCCAAACAGGTTATTATAACTCACACAAGAAGCTAAAAGACTAGGAAAAGCATATTTGGTAGATGTTCTAAACGGAACTGTAAAACTAAACATGGGTTATACAGAAATACAGACGGACTAACAGACGGATAGAACTATAGACGACAGACCGACAGGGAGACAGACCCACAGACAGATCCACAGATAGATCCAGAGACAGACCCTCAGACAGAAAGACAAACGGATATGGCCCAAACAAATTGTCTTCCTCTCGACCATTCTGGAAGTAACTTCTGGGTTTGTACGACGCGACTTTTCCTGCCAAGTTTCGGCACAAAGTACATATACCCTTCCCTAAAAAAGAGTATAAAAACAACAACAACAACGAGAACGAGGCATCGAAACTAATACACCAAAACCGAAAGCAAACCAAGCAAATGAAAAAACTATTTCAAGTGAAAAGTTTTGCTTTTTGGTTGAGCAAAACGCTACCAAACGATGCGAAATGAGAAAAGCAATGCCATAAATATGCATCTAATGTATCCATATCTGCAACTATATCTATATATATCCACAGATATATATATATATAAAATATAGTATATACACACACAGACATATGTAGTCATAGTCCTGCTGGCAGAGGACTCGTAACATGCTCGTTGCTTGGGCTGGTTGTGCTCTGTGGAAGAGGTTGGTTCTGGTAAAGATTGGCAGTCGCCGCTGCACCGGGACATGAGGACAACAGGGCAATAGGAGGGCATTCCGACATCCAGGCAATCAGTACAAAAAGACATTTCAATTTGGGCTCAATGACATCGACTTGCATTTTTCATTTGGCTGGGAAAACACATTACACAAATACCGATCTTTTGAAATGTTTTTTGCGAAAATTTGATTTCATTTTTCATTCTTCAAATGCAAACGAAACACATCAAAGCATCAAAGCTTTGCCCACAGACTTGGACAAACGAGGGCGGTTCAATAAGTAGTCATTATGCTTTGTGTAGGTGGAAGAGTAGGAGGAGCAGGAGGAGCAGGAGTAGGAGCAGACGAGCTTCCGTCCGTAATGCAGGTGTTGCGGCTCCCAAGACAATGTCACAATTGTTGACAAGCACAAATAAAACCAAGGCAAGAACCAAAACTAAAGCCAAGTTATCCATCTCTGCTCCGGGCCAGCGTCAATACCAATACCAAAGTCCGGAGACGGAGCTGGAGCTGGCGGTGGCGCCGGAGTCCCAGAGCCATTGAAAACTTGGTTGGTTGCTTTCATTCTCGTCGACATCGTCCTCGTCTGTTGTCATTATCACCGTCTTCGTTTTCTTAGCCCAGCTTAGCTCCACTTTCCCCCACTTCCCGTACTATCCCGCACTGTCCCCCTTGCCATGCCACGCCCCGCAGTCTATAGTTGTTAGCGGCGGCTCCGGCGGCTCCGGAGCCTGTACCGCTGTGCAACTTGAGCATTTTAATTATGCCCTAATGGCGCATAATGACCACCTCAGTATCTGGCTAAGCGTCGGTCGGTGGGGCGTTGGGCGCCCGGGCAGCTTCGAGGTCCTCATTACGCCCCGGCAAACTTTATTGGTATTTGCCTCCGCCGCTGCCACTTTTACAACTTTGGCTATTTTTCGAATGGCTTTCGGTTTGTCCATTTGTCCTGCTCACTGTCTTCAGGTAAATTTGCACTGGCCCGCAGTTTGGGCAAAGGTTTTTTGCTATTTTGCAGGGTATAGCCAATGCTGGGGTATGCTCAAAATGCAGTCAACAGTTCTACAGCTGCTGCGACTACTACTTGCTGCACTTCTTATGGCCCTTTTTGTCACTCTCCCCGTCCCTTTCTGCGTGGTGTAGTGTATCCACAATTCGTTGTGTCTTCAATTGGAATTCAATGTACATTTGCTTTTGCCTGCTTTTTGCCTTTCGCTTACTTTTGTTACCAGTTTTTCGGCAATTCTCGTTGCACTTTTGTGCACGCTTTGATTATTTTATTGCCATCGTCGTCCTTCGTCCTTCGTCCGTCTGTCGTCCCGCAGCTGCCATCACACCGGGCGCATTTGAAACAAACTTCATTTTTAAAATTAAAACTTTTTTGGGGGAAACGGAAATGCAGCCATGGCAATCGCATTCTTGATTTTGTTTTCCAACTGGCTCATCAACTGGCCAACAAAACTTTGTAATTATATCAATGAGAGGCTGCCTGCCGTTCCGGGAGTATATCAATTCCATTTCGCATGCCAGCACACCTAACCCCCCTTTCGGACCAAGCCCAGACCCAGACTTTGGTCCAGGAACCAGGTCCAGCTCCTGGTCCATGTCCAGACCCAGGCGACGCTTGCATTAGTCAGAAATCAATCAACTCTGGCAAAAGATTTTTGCATGGCATTTCAATTAAATTTCATTTGATTTGATTGTTTCCAAGCACTCTTAAGTCTGTTTGCCTTCAGACTGCGCACATGTGTGTGCCACGCCCACAGAGGTAACTGCACAGCCGGTTGCCCACGCCCAACGCCCACGCCCACAACCCCGCCCAGCTCAGGACCAAGCCTGCTGCCGACTGGGTCAGTTGTGCAACTCGAGACTTGAATGTAATTTTAATTTCAGAAATGTTTAAAAGCTATTTGCTCAAAGCAGGATCTTCGATCTTTCGAATTTTCAAATGTTATCATCTACAAGAAATACCTCACCTTAAAGAGTTGTTTCCAGCTTGGAGACCAATAAAGTCTTTAAAGTGCAAGAAACACTTATATAACCCTTCCAGTCCAATCGAATTGGTTTATTGAGCTTACAAGGAGACACCACGACGTTTGGGTCACCGTTTTGGCTGAAATTTGGATATGTTATAGCCCTAGACCTATTTAGTGGGCACGCAAAATATTATGACGCTACGGTTAAGGATTCGTTTTTAAAACGTCCTTAGACACAAACCTCTTCAAGCTGAATTCAATAGCTTTTGAGAAATAGAAGATTAAAGCTGTTAATTAAAGGCAAACTACGAGGGTTGCTACGTCTATTTCCGTTCTAGATTACTTTTAGACTTATAAGTACCCATTTGCCAATTTAGTTAAAGTGTTGCATATTTATATATGTTGTCAACTTATATAAGCTTATCGATAATTCCGTATTTATCGAGATATTGAAATTCAAAATTATGATTTTGATGTGTCAACGAAATGCTCCAAAGTGCGTGATGTCAGCTAGCTTAGGGGGGCCTCGGTGGAACAGTGGATAACTCACTGTCCCGCGAAACAAGAGGTGCGAGTTCGAGTCCCGCTCATGCCTTTAGGCATGACCCTCCTTGAAAAACTAGGTTGAGGCGTAGGACTTGAAATCCACTCACGTTAAAAGCTTTTTCAGTGAAGGAAACAGAAATAAAGACAAATAGTGCTTCAGGCTTTGACACGATACGGTCGTTATGGCCATATAATAATATTATTTTATTATTATACAGTTATTTTGAAATATATTAAGATATTCAAGCTTGAGGGAATGAAATTAGGGATAATCATTTTTGTTTCATGAAAAGAGAACACAAATATAGAGAACACACATATTCTCTTTACACTGACTAACTCCATAAGAATTTCGATATATAGGTATTGTTGATCGACGATACTGATACTACAGGCATTGTAATTTCTTTGGGTAAGCTTCAAAAAACCCACATATTCTATAAATTATTTAATCGTCAGCTTCAATAAAATGTTCATTTCAAAGATATCATCGATATGAATAATCGTATTCTCTAAAGAATACCGCATGACATTATGAGCCAAAAGAATCTTTATGTAGGGGCCTTGGTTGACCAGTGCATAGCTCACTGTCCCGCCAAGCATGAGGTCCGAGTTCCAGTCCCGCTCATGCCCCTTCTAGAAAAACTTGGTTGTGGTCTAGGATTTGAAATCCACACACGTATAAAAGTTCTTAAGTGAAGGAAGCAAAAATGAAGGAAAATGTTATGGCCATATAATAACAACGACAGTATCTTTATATAAATCCTTATAATTTCTGATATATAATATGAAATTTTCCCTACAAAAACTTTAAAACTTAAAGCTGAAAAGTCCATACAATGCTAGAAGTATATTTTACCTTTGATTTATTTTGGGAGATGAAAGAGTCTCAAATACTTTTTAACCACAAACACAATCTATGTTAATTTTTCTGTCCTCCTCTCAATTAAATTTATCCAATAATACAGGGTGTTCTCTTTTGGAACCTGAAATCAAAAAAACAATAATTATTTTCAATAATGCGTGGTGTTTCCTGTGTTGACGCCGCCATCGACCGCACCTTCCATGATTTGTGGCAAAGTTGTGAAATGGTTAATGGCTTCGTGTTGCACACACACACACACACACACACACACACACACACACACACACACACACACACACACACACACACACACACACACACAACACACACACATACTACACACACAACACACCAATACACACACAATTTGGGGGCAACATCTCATAAATTGCAGCTGTAATTGACTAATTATAATTGATAGGGACTTCCTTGACCCGGGGACTCGGTCGGAACAGGAGCAGGAGCAGGAGTCGGCCCGCACGCACACACTCTGGGAACTAAATTAAGAGTCAATTGTTTTCCTCTATGATATAATTAATTATAACGGAAGTATTTAAAATATGTCCGCTCTGTGGGCGGGCGAATTCACAATTTTTTGACACGGCAAATTGCCAATGATGGATCGTTTCGCTTGCAGCGAAAGTGAAGGGAAAACTAGATTTTGTAGTACAATGGATATTTAATTGATTATCCCTTTATACCCATTGCACTTTGAATTAAAGTGTATACGGATTTTGGGGGCAAGTGCGTATTGGGCTGACAATTTGAAGAATTATATTTCATTATTATTATTATTATACGGCCATAACAACCCCATTGGGTCAAAGCCTGAAGCACTATTTATCTTATTTTCCTTGATTAAATATCTTTGTTTTACGTGGGTGGATTTCAAGTCCTACGCCACAACCTAGTTTTTCCAGAAGGGTCATGTCTATCGACATGAGGAGGACTCGAACTCGCACTTCTTGTTTGGCGGGCGGGCCAGTGCACTTTCCACTGGTCCACCGAGCCCCCGAGTATTATGCTTCTATATAGACCTATTCTTGAACAAACTATCTTAAAGTTCAGGTTGATCATTTAAGCACCGTTTTCAGTATCGACGATATTCAAACCTTTTGGGGAGACCAGATTTGGTCTATATCATAAGCTCTTCGGTTTTCCTAGCTTAATTTATCTCAAGTTATATGACCCATATGATTCCAAGCCAACATTTTCTTAATCTACATTAACTTTAAAATTCTTAAACTATCCACCCATTTGGAAGAAACAGACTCAAGAAGCAGCTTATAGAACGAATATTTTATAAGCAAAAATCATCTGTATTATTCTACCTAAAAACGATATTTGGTTGTTCAAACTTTTTCACTATACTTATGTAGCTTGGAAAGTTTAGAAGGGATCTTTAGTAGGGCTGAAATTTAAATTTCAGACAAACAATTTGTCTTCAATTAGAATCAATCAAAAGATATTTTTTTTTACATTTATTTGTTGTAATTCGAATTTGTAGAGCAAATTTGATCTGATATTTTATATCGTGCAAATGTATGTAATAGGAAGAAGGCGTGGCAGACCCCATAAAGTATATATAGTCTTGATAGGGTGGTAATTAGGGTGATAATTAGAAACTGCAAAATATAATTTCCCAACATTTTTATACACCCTTCCATTTCCCGGAAAAAGACGAAATGTATATAACAGCCGCAATTTTTATGTTAGAGTTATGAAATTTGGTATGTGTGTGCCCATAGATCTTATAGGGGAAGTGGCATCCAAAGTCAAAAGTCCCCCCTTAATTTAATAAGTGCTTATTATTTCGACAATACTTATCATAATATTTTGAATTTCAGAATATATATTCATGATGATGAAATCAACCAATCTTAAACATTTTGGAACGATACGATCTGCCTTAATTGCACTGTTGGGTTCAGGATATCTTGTAGTCCAGCTCACTCGACTAGTGCTTTCTTACTTGTTTTTATAGCCTGATCCCAATTGAAAATTGGTATGAAGGGTATTATAAGTTTGTGCAAATGTATGTAACAGGCAGAAGGAGGCGTG